>JZKD02S0442663.1:0-14967 GCA_000966675.3 Picea glauca | reverse complement strand
TGTGTCACTGTTTTATTTATGTGATTGTCTATTTATTGGTTAAATTTATTACTGCAAGTTAAATGTTAAAGGCATGATTTATTGATTAATAAGTAATCTTCTTATCAAATGAAATAAATTTTATACAATTGATTCACCCCCCCCACTTTTAGTTGACTTATCATGTTCAACATGTGTTGCCTGCATTATTTCTGTGTTTGTCTTTCTTTTGTTCTGAAGTTGTTCTCTTGGTTTCTCATGTTCATGAATGTATGCTTATACATGACTAAGTGTTAAATTGTTAATAATTGTTTAAGTATACAAGAGTTGCACTAGAGTAGGATTGTGACTCATCGGTAGCCTAAAAAGAAGTATGTGTATGCTCTAGGTGAAGATGTGTAGTCCGGATGAAATATTCTTGGTGTGCCAAACAACCAAGCAAAAATCGTCATGGAGCCGAATGCCCTTAAGAGGTGAATGATCACAAGATCTAATAATGCGTCCTATGGGGTCGTGACACATCACTTGTTAGAATCTATGTTGTGGAACTATTGGAAGTGAGTAGTTGCAAAGTGCAGGAGGATGAATGATATGCTTCGCACAAGGGTTCAAAATAGACCAAGTGTTGGTTTTGTGAGAGATACACCTTTGCAAAGTGTGGAGGTGCAGAAGATATATCTATGTGAAAGATATATATGTTTAACAATATTTTTTAAGTTAAACATATGCATAAAATCTTTTTGTTCACTTATTATCCGTATTTTTTTATAATAAACATTGTTACTTAAAATACATTAAACTAAGTATGAAGAGTTAGTGATGGAATCTTATTAAATCAACATGCCATAAATGACTTATTTATCGTGAAAATCACATTGCTTGTCATAATCTCTGTCATGGAACTATAGGAAGTGCGGAGTTGCAGAAGTGCGGGAGCATGGGAGGATGAGTGATATGAATTATCCGCACAAGGGTTCAAAATAGACTAAGTGTTGGTTGTGTGGGGGATATACATGTGCAGAGTGTGAAGGTGATGAAGGTATATCTATGCAGAGTGCATAGATATGGTTTTAGAAAAAGGTTATGCACAATGTGAAAAACAAGTATGTTTAGTTATTTATACAAAATTATTGATAATGGGTATTTTTGAAAGATTTTGTTCTATTCAGTAATTTATACAAAATTAATGATAACATGTTTTTTAAGAAGATTTTGGTTTGGTTTTGGCTTTAACAGTACATTTTAGTGTTTTTTGAGGATATACATGTGTCGAGTGCGAAGATGTAAAAGGTATATCTATGTGGAATGCGTAGATATGGTCATAGCTAAAGGCTTTGCAAAACTTGAAATGGCTAAGTAAAATATTAAAATTAAAATTATGACTATTAATCAACAATATTTTTTAAGTTAAACATATGTATAAAAACATTTTGTTTACTTTATATACTTATTTTTTATAATAAACATTGTTACTTAAAATAAATTCAACTCAATAATATATTTTAAGTTAAACATATGCATAAAAGCATTTCGTTTACTTTATATACTTATCTTTTATAATAAACATTGTTACTTAAAATAAAATCAACTAAGTATGGAGAGTTAGTCGTGGAATCTTAGCAAATGAACATGTCATAAATTACTCAGTTATTATGCGAATTACATCGCGTGTAGAATCAGTGTTGTGGAATTATTGGAAATGTGGAGTTGCGAAGTGCGACACTACGGGAAGATAAGTTATATGAATTCTCTGCACAAAGGTTCAAATTAGATTAAGTGTTGGCTACGCGGGGGATATACTTGTGTGGAGGTGCAGAACATATCGGTGACATAAGGGATATACTTGTGTGGAGGTGCATAAGATATCGATGTGGATGATATGTCTCTCTGGAAGATATATCTATGTTGAAGATATATATGTTTAACAATATTTTTTGTGTTAAGCATATGCATAAAACCATTTTATTGACTTTATATACTTAGTTTTTAATATATGTATATAGTTAAAAGCATTGAGATTTCTAAAAAATTAAAAGACTTTGGTTTTAATCTTTATTGATTATCAACTTTTACAAGTTGTTGGGGCAACATTCAATGTCAACACAAGGGTATCTTACATTTGCATTTAGTTTAGTCCATCCTAACCTCAAAACACTTTACATTGTTTCCCTCATATGCTCACCTCCCCATTGAACACTTCACTTATTTACCAAATTTTATTTCACATTGAACACTTTACCTTTTTGCTTATTTTTACAAAGTTTTATGCTAAATGTTTTTACTCCAAACACTTTACATTGCTTTAGCATATGCTAACCTTCACATTGAACATTTTACTTATTTACTAAGTTTTACTTCACATTGAATACTTTACTTTTTTTTCTTATTTTTTACAAAATTTTACACTAAATGTTTTTACTTTATTTTTATCATTGCTTTCTTTACATAAAAAATAAAAAAAATGTTAAATAGTCATATCAAAGAGATCTCATACACCAATTAAGTGTGACTTGGCCGTGACCTTAAAAATGGATCATCATCATCATCATCTACTTTGGAAACACATTTGATATATGAATCATCAACATCTATTTTGGATACACATTATATATATGAAAAACCTCTCTTCCACCGAAACTATGCAATCTCAACAACAATTCCATCCATTCTTTCAAATTTCTGACAAGTTTTTAAACAAAATTGATCAAAGAAACCAAACTATGCAATCTCAACAACAATCCCATCCATTCTTTCAAATTTCTGGCGGGTTTCTGAACAAAGTTGATCAAAGAACCCAGGCAGAAAAGTTCAAAAACTGTCTAATATTTAGAATACTGTTATGTTACATTATGGGAAAAGGAACCGTCACATCTAGTAAAGGTACGAACCAAGGTATCGATGCTTTTGGCCAACTAACTCGCACTTGCGCCTGTTCTTCGTATTGAAGCCTCTCGCCGACTGACTCTTTGTTGCGCCTGTTCTTTGTCATGATTCATAAATGATAAAGCAATCTGTCCCGGGGGTGCCATGTTTCCTAAGAAACAATCAATCAGTCCTGAGAATTATTCAGGCAGAGGCGTCCGGAAGATCGGTATTGATACAGAGCAGTCTGTTATGCAGATGCTATTATCATACGAAGTAGTCTGCCCTGATTATTATTTTTCATACGAAGACGTGCAGAGAAAACTAGAAATGGAATACTCGCAGTGTATCCTGAAATCCCATTCTGACATAGTTCTGGCATATTTTGCCGGGGTTTTGTCAGTAGTTTTTGTCATTGGAGTAGGGGTTTTGCTTTTCATTTTGGGACGTTTGCCTCGACACTGGGTATCAGAGTCCAATTCTACACCGGGAAAACCCGATTTGATGGAGAAAAATTCAGATCATTTCTTGATCGATAATCGTGATTGGGGAGGTCGATCGACAGTACCTGCCCCTGCTTCAGTGGAAACACTTGGCGAAAACAGAGAATATGGGGCGGGACTAGCTCCTGCTCTTGTGAAGGCTGATGTTCCTTGGTCTGCCAGCAGGAGAGCCATGTCAGAAAGTGATCGAGTTTTAAAAACTGTTAAGGGGATACTTAACGAAATAACTCAGGAAAAGTTTGATGTTCTCAAAGATCGACTTATAAATTCGGGGATTAACTCAGCAGACATTCTGATGGGAGTAACATTTCTTATTTTTGACAAGGCAACCATGGAACCAACATTTTGCCCTATGTATGCTGAGTTGTGCCAGTATCTAAGTACAGCACTCCCTCAATTTCCATCTGAAGAACCAGATGGAAAACCAATATCGTTCAAGCGAATTCTTCTCAACACTTGCCAAGAAGCATTTGAGGGTGCAGATAATCTGCGAGCTGAAATTAAAGATTTGACAGCCCCAGATCAAGAAGCTGAACGCCATGTAAAGGAGAGGATGGTAAGGCTTCACGCTCTGGGAAACATTAGGTTGATCGGGGAGCTTTTCAAGCAGAAAATGGTACCGGAAAAAATTGTTCATTATTGTATTCAGAGCTTGTTAGGCCCAGTTATGAACGCTGCTCCAGCTGAAGAAAATGTGGAGGTGCTTTGCCTGCTTTTCAATACTGTTGGAAAAGAGCTTGAGGAAAACCCCAAGTCCCGCAGTATCATTGATTCTTATTTCGTCTTTATGGAGCAGATAAGTAACAATCAACATTTTGCATCTCAAATGAGACTCAAGGTTCGCAAAGTTATTGACTTGCGTGCTAATAAATGGATCCCTAGACACAAAGAGATGAAACCCAAAAATATAAATGACATCCATTCAAAAACTGGACAAAAGCTAGGTTTAAACCCCACAACAACAAGCATGCGTAATATGGGTGCTGGAAACAGTTTTGGTATTAGACGCGATGCAGGAGGTAGGAAGGAGTTAGGCACATGTGAAAGTGTGGGCACAAAGCATGAAGAGGCGCACAAATTAGCTTGGCGGGTGAAGGCGCGCAGGGAAGGTGAAGCAACGCTCAAGGAAACTGAAGCGTCAGGGGCGACAGTCACTACTGCCTGTGATACGCATCAGCTGTAGGTAGGTGAAGCAGATTATAAAGGTGATAACTCTAGAGAAGATCGGGTTGATAAAGGACGAGAGAAACAGAGTTAAGGGACGGCTCAAAAGAAGGAAGAAGACTGGTATGAGTGAAAACCCAAGGACGAAGACAAACGCTTGTTGCAGAATTTAAAACAGAGTATTGGGTTTATAGCACAATGCTATCGTATATGTCACTGCTATTTCTGTAGTGCACTGCTACTGCATATGTAAATACTCTGACTAAAGAGAATTTGCAATTTGTTTTCATGTAAATAGGCTTTTGAGCAATGAGAATTGTGTGTTTTTATTGTTACTGTTTTGAGCTATAGACTCTATGCTTTAGTGCTGTGCATTCAGTTTCATATACAGTAGAGTTTGTAGAGATAGGTTTCTGCTAAACGTTCTACTTTTTGGACTTTTTGTCTGAATCCGGCTATGTAAATCTGAATAAAATTGTTAATTTCTGTTGTTTAAATTGCATTTCTGAATGCATAAATGAATTCAGCGTGCTTGAAAATTTCTAGGGCATTTGGATTATACAAACTTAGCCACTCAAATCTGCAGATCTAGTCATTACTCACTGGATTTCGGACAAAATCAAATGGAAAAAGTCACAGAAAACTGCCAAAAGGTAGAACATTTAGACTAAGCTGTAGAGATATAGGCTTGTCCTTGGCCTATTCCACTTGAACAGTTTTGAGGTTTTGTACATATTAACATGAACAGTTTTGAGGTTTTATACATATTAACATAGATCTATCTTAACACTCAAATTTATTATAGTTTAAAGGAATTATTATTATTATCCAGTTTTTTAATAAATAATAATAATCTGATTTTAAGGTCAGGGTTAAGCCAGACATCAAATTGGTGTCTAAAATCCTCTTGTTTGTGAGACATGGGACCCCCTAAGAACAGCTACTTGACTGGTATAACATACCCTACCCTGCTTTATCCCCTTGGATTATTATTGAGTTTTTTTTGAAATTTCCCTGCTTTATCCCCTTGGATTATTATTGAGTTGTTTTTGAATTTTTTTTAATTATTTTCAATTTAATTTATTGAACTTGATTTTATAGTAAAACTTTTACCTAAACTGAAGATACACCTCCCTACTATCTGTGAAATAATCCCTATGATTCAAAAAAATCCCTGTGTATCCCTGCAATGGCCTTGATTTTACAATGAGACATTTACTTGAATAGAAATACACCTCCCTACTATCTGTGCAATAATCTCTTTCATTAAAAAAAATATCCTTGCCATGGACTGGACTTTACAGTGAGACATTTACCTGAACTGGAGATACACCTCAATAATCTCTTTCATTAAAAAAATATCCTTGCCATGGCCTGGATTTTACAGTGAGACATGTACCTGAACTGGAGATACACCTCCCTACTATCTGTGCAATAATCTCTATGATTAAAAAAAAAAATCCCTGTGTATCCCTGCAATGGACAATGATTGTTTGGAAAGCCTACGTCACCTACCTAGTGGAATACGAAACAAAAATGAATGTCTCATGCCGTATAATGTTCTACTTCCAAGTCAAGGGCATTCCCAAACACTTATTTTAAAGCCTTAAGTGGATAATCATTCCCAAGCACTTATTTTAAAGCCTTCAGTGGATAATGGAATGCTGTAGCAGAAGGGTACTTGAGGTTTATTTTCTGGTAAATCAAGTGCACTACTGCAGAATTCAACGCCCATATGTGTGATGGAGAACCTAAATTTTAGGGTCCTGCAGATATTTTTTAAAGTCCAAGAATAAGTTGAAACTTTGCTGGAGGAGAGAATTTTAATGCTTGGGACTTTGAAGAAGAAAATCTGTGTGTTCGAGGGATGAAATCTTTGCTGGAGGAGAGATGCAATAGTGCGAGTTTCTCTTCATAGTAATTCATATATATCACGAAAAAATTGTACGTACACTTTTTATATTCGCAAGGCATCAACGTTTGACGTAAATCATTATTGATAAAATATATGTTACAAAAAATTGATTTCGAAAATTGGCATCACCTCTTGGAAACACGATCATTAGGTTAGGGTTTCTTTGTTGGTTCACTTGTGGAGTTCGATGGGTTATGCTTTGATAATTAGGTTAGGGTTTCTTTGTTGGTTCACTTGTGGAGTTCGATGGGTTATACTTTGATAATTAGGTTAGGGTTTCTTTGTTGGTTCACTTGTGGAGTTCGATGGGTTATGCTTTGATAGGAAGGAATAAGGGTATGYTCCCACCTCATCTTCTTCTCTTGTGTGTCTYGATAACTACYTCTTTCRTGGCCTCCTMTGTGGATGCTCAAATCCATGTGCATGAGGTGGGAAAGCAATAATTTTGAGGTGGGAAAGCAATAATTTGTAGGTCAAGGGCCCTTTACAAATATTATTGGTCAACATTGAATAAGTGAGCCTCTCTCCTCTGCAAGGATCYTGAGCTCTACAATGGGTAGCTCTTGTTGATCCTTCAAAGACCTTGTTCTCAAATCYARTTTGAAGGGTTCTAGAATTGCACCTATTGTAGTGCCTTCGACTCTCCCTCAGCCCCCTTTGCATCTTTTTACATGGAGAAGGTGGTAGTCCCTAATGTTGTTTTGGAGGCCAACTGGGTTAATTGGAAGATTGATCATCTTAAGCTTATGTGGAGTGGTTTACAAATTCAATGATTTGTGGCCATCTTTGTATAGGCTTGGATTGAAACATGTTAGGGGCCCTTTCTCACAAAAGTCATTGCATCTTGCAACCAAAGGCTTCTTTGTTCTTGAGTTTGATTCCCTTGAGGATCGATTGGCAGTTGTAATGCAAGGCCCTTGGTTTGTGGAGGATTTGGCTCATTCATGAAGACTTGGTGATGGGAGATTAACTCTCACACCAAAGCCTTCTCGATGTTTCCTCTTTGGGTAAGATTGTTGAATCTACCCTTGGAGTTCTATAGCCCTCAATTCCTAGGAGTTATTGGAGACATACTATGTGAGTATGTATGTATTATTGGTGCCACCAAGATCAAAGTTGCTACTACATTTTTTTTCCTTTGCATATACACAAATATGAGGAAAGTGCTTTTTGATCCAATTGTCCTATGATATGGAAATCACAGTTGAGGATCATATTTCCTTTTGGTGCAAGGTTTGGTTTGAACATTGGAATATGGCAACTTCCTATCCTAAACAAAATGGTTTTAAGCAATATAATTGGAAGCAATGATCTCCTTCTTGGTCTCCCTCTTGGTGGAAGAACTCCCAACAAGGTGGAGCCTTCCAAGACCCTTGTGGACATCTCAACTTCTAAGTTGAATGTTCCTTCCAGCACTTTCGAGTTCCCCATCGCTACCTCCAAGGGAAGAAGCACTACAATGTTCCTCATCAATAGTGCACTTCTTCAATCATATTGGTGATGGGCCCTCCTTTGGAAAACAAAGCCATGACTTTGATTGTTTTGATCAAGATGATGTTGATAGTATTATCCCCATTTTGTGTATAACTAAGGAGATGATGTCTTGAGGCCCTTAGGTTGCAGATATGGAGTGTCGAGAGACAACATGACCAGTGGTACCCTTTTGCACAAATGGAGAACCCACTCACCACCACAGATGGTCATAGGTTTGCAGATGGCATCAACCACACCAACTAGCTTTCGGAAGGCAGTGGGCCTTGCTCCATGAGGTACAAGTCAGTATTATGGTGAGCATCATTTCAATATTTAAGCCATTTGATTATTTTGTATCTTAGATTGCTCTAGATTCCATGATGTGTGCTTGGACATCATGCCTTTTTCCATGCTTCACCTTGGTGGTTGACATTGTGCCCTAGTAAGTGGTCTTCTTTGGGAATGGGTTTGCTATTGAGAACTCCCTTAACGATCCATCGTACCGTTCTCGACCATACTTATCACTTTCCATCATTATTGCCTTCCATTTCCTTATCTCTTGGAATTTTAGGGTATATTGACCCAAGAAGGGGTTGTCCCTCATTCTATGGGAAGAAGGGGTTAAAGGCCCATAGGGGTTGGTGTTGGATAAAAGCCTTATATAAACCTTCTAGATGCTTCACCCAATGATCACCCAATAAAGCAGTGAAACGCTTATCTTTGAATAAAGGGGACCCACAATATAATAAAGAAATTCTTAAAAGGTTAGTTGAAGGATAGGAGGTCTCATCACGAGCCAGCCTATCACGTCCATGGATATCTAGTGGTATGACATTACCATCATCTAGTCACCAAACCAGGGTAATGACTCTCAGTTGCATGGTTGAGAGAAAGGGGGTCTCATCACGAGCCAACCATCTCATTTCCATTTGGTGTTTGTGGGTGACATTGTCATCACCTGGTCACCACACCAGGGCAGTGACCTTCAATCTCTCCTTATACTATTATGAAAGAAAATATAAAGAAAGAAAGATAAAAGGAATTTGATGGGCTTGGAAAAAGTGCATTGTGGACGAAGGTACCACAGATCCTCTACAAAGGCACCCATGACTGAGACACTACGACCCCTTGTATACCATGAGCCCTATTCCCATTGAGTCTTGACCCCATCCACCTCATGCACTTTACATGGCTTAGAGAGGGACCTCTTGGAAGCTCTCCTTGACCTAGGACAAGACCTACCCAATAGGACACCTCGTCAACCCTCCCATATTTAAGCTTGAAAAGTTGCATAATGTCTTTGAGTTGTTAATTGTTTGATATGGTGATCTTTGATGCACATGCTTAGATGGCTTATTTATTGATTAGATTAACTTATCATGATGTTATGAATTGATATCCTTTGAGGGTGTGTTCATTTGTCTTTGCGGGACCTAGCTGGTGGATAGTTTTGGGAGAACAAGCCTAGCTTGGGATTCCATTGGGGCTACAAACCCACAGGTTGGATGCGAGGGGCACGCATGCCAAATGAGAGAGATCATACTTGATGATGACTTGGACAACCTAGCCCACCCCTTGCTTGTCAAACAATTTTCCCATGAGAGGCAAAACGTCCCACTTTTGAGCTTGACATCATGATCTTGGGGGCTAGGGCATGGTGGTGAGGTGCCACTCTTTGACACATGGCTGCTTTGAGGAGAAGAAAGTCTTCACCATGATATGAGTGCCTAGATGCTTGACACATGGCCTTTGGAGGCCCATCCATGCTTCTCCAACACCAACGATTTCCTCAAAGTGAAAAAACGTCCCCTAAAGGGGTGACATCCTCCTAAATTAAGGTTTAATTTGTGCAAAAAGTGAAATTTTAAGTGAATTGTTTAATATTATGTTCTTAAGGGGGAAAGATTAGGGTTGTTGACCCCTAATATTGTTTTTTACTCCTTAATTTATGGACAAACTATGTTAGCTACTTTTAGTATAAATATAGATCATAGGATCTCATTTTAAATCATAACTCTCCCTCTTGTGAGAGACTTGGTCTGAAATTATCAGCCCTCTTGGTTCTTTTATATCTTGTGCACTTGTGTATGGCTATACTTATGAATGGTTGATGAAAGAAGTGATGTGCTAGCCTTGGAAGGCTATTCTATTTCTATTGGGGTGGATTATCTTGGAATTTTTCCTTGAATTGGTATGGTTTTTACTTTCTTGCTATCATTTGTTTCAAGTCAAGGTTGTTGTGCTAGGAACTAGGTGGGAAGTATAAGGGCATACACCCCCACCTTAGTCTTCATCACTTTATGCTTTCATCTTATTGCTTAGACAAGGGTTTGCAAAGAGAAGTATAAGGGCATACAACCTCTTAGCCTAAACCCTAGCCTAGAGAAACTTGCCTTGGGAAGTAAAAGGGCTTACACCCCTAAGAAGGTAGCTTCTCTAAACCCCTTTGAATCCATTAACCCAATAGTAAAGGCACTAGTCATACTACTTTTTTGCATTGGAGATATAAAATCATTGCCTCGGGAAATACATTTTTTGGGCTTTTGAAAGGTTTCTTGCTTGAAGTTGATTTATCTCATCGAGATGAGTCTTCCCCTACTAGGGCGTCCCCTCTCTCCCAACACTCTAATTGTTCTTACAAACGTTAACCTATATCTATTAGGGTTGCATAACCCTAGCTATTAACACTCTCATAACTCCTAAACTAACCCTAGACTAGCTCTCTAACTTTGCTCTTTTACTCTACTAACTAGGGCACATCTTTTGAGCTAGTTATTGGAAACTTTTCATGTTTGATTTTGTTGTTGCATGCCATTGAATGCTACAGTCATAAGGCTGCAATTTTCTACATAAACCATATGTTTACAACAACAATCTTATCTAGCTTCTTAAGTGCCAATTTTCAACCTATATTCATTGCTTAGTTTGATGTTGATTTACCTAACTAGTCTAGATCTGATCTAGATTTAAAAGCGGAATGAACTCATTAACAGAATGAATACAATAAACACAAAGATATGGAGAACAACATAGATATCAAGTGAACAATATCTTCTATTGAATAAATGAAATAGGTTGAAACTATAAAACTGCAGAACTGAAACAACTTGCTCAAATGGTGGTATCTATCTCTGAGAAGAGATGTGGCTGCTATGTGCATCCGTCTGAGTAGAATGATTACAATCAGGCTCCAGATGCCTTTTTAAAATTACTCATTAATGCCCAAACCCTAGACATCCAAAAAGGTAACCCTAGGAGGTGAGTCGCCAAAAGTCATGTGGGCCTTGATGGGTAAGTTGGTACCTCAATGTCTCGAGGTTATAACTTTTTCATATGACCTCTGTTTTAGGTGTGTGATAGCCCGTTGGAAAGGTCTTTTCGAGAAATACACATTACTCCATTAAAATTTGACTATGTCTATACTTTGACTGTGGCAAGCAAAAAAATAATTGTTTAGGGCCCCAAAATGACCCTGGAAGTGAGAACTGCACCTACAACATAATCAGATGCATCAATCTCAATCTTGAATGGTTGTTGCAAATCGGGCAAGGAGAGTACTGGAGTTGAGCACAAGCGATGATTCAAATCATCAAATAATCATTGTTTTTCCTTTCCCCACACAAAATTTTCCCTGCCACTTTCCTCGGTCACTTGGTCGAGGTCCCATGCAAAATGGGAGAATACCAACACAAACCGTCGGTAGAAGTTGGCTAGTTACAAGAAGCTCTAAAGATCGGTTAGTGTGGTTGGGGTTGGCTAGTCATAGATGACTTGGATCTTAGATGGATCAACATGTACCCCATGCTCATCAACGATGTAGCCAAAGTATTGGACCCTGTTCATGCTAAAGGAACATTTTTCCAAGTTTGCATATAGCTTGTGCTCCCGCAGAGTGCTCAAAACCTGTTGAATATGCCGCATGTGCTCCTCTCAAGTTATGTTTAACATGACGATGTCATCCAAATATACCACCACAAAAGAGTTGGTGAAGGGTCTCAATATATCATCCATCAACCTCATGAAAGTGGTTGGTGTATTTTTTAAGCCAAAGGGCATGACCAACCATTCGAAGAGACCTTCTTTAGATTTGAAAGTTGTCTTCCATATATCAGTTGGTTCGATGGGAACCTAGTGGTTGCCAGACTTTAGATCAATCTTCCAGAAGAACTTTTCCGCCTTAAGTTGGTCAAGAAGTTCATGATCAATTTTGGGAATTGGGTACCGATTCTTGACTGTGATTTTGTTTAATGCTCTGTAATCAATGTAGAGCCACCAGGTCCCATCCTTCTTTTGCACCAATATAATTGGGCTTCCAGAAGGGGAGGAGTTGGGTCTGTTGTGCCCCTTTTGAAGAAGCTCTTGGATCTGACACTTGATTTCTTCATTTTTCATCAGCAAGCAATGATAGACTAGTCCATTAGGCAGAGGTGCACTGGGGGTTAGATAAATTGGATGCTTCATTTGGCAGTGCGTTAATACCCCGATGGGTGAGGAGAATATGTTTATGTACTCTTCCACGATCTCGTCCACTTGCTTCTTCTACAAAGAGAGGCTCTGTGTAGATGCCACAAATGTGGCTGTGACCTTCTATTTACTATGAGAACGTATCACAAAGAAGATGAACTTGTCGGTCTGTGAAATTACCTTACTGCATTGTTTAAAGGAGATTAAAGAAATAGTAGTAGGAGACGCTACCTCTGGTATCTTGTACAATTGTCTACCCAAAGTAATAATAACATGGTAGGATCTAGACTTCTTAGCGACATTTCTTGTCCTAGGCACAAGAGTATTTGGGTCTGCAAGTTATACGAGGAGCACCCAAGCGTAGCATGGAAAAATCTCGTTTCAAGATTCCAGCCAGTAAGCGAGCGAAATTATATTGACGACGGTCCAGATCCTTTCATAAGAGCAAATCAACAGTCAGCGGGAAATTGCGGATAGTAGAGTTGCGCCGATATTAGCGCTAATAGATCGCTCCCATATTGTATGCAGGGAAGAATAACAACCGTCCATCCGAGGGACGCGTGGCACGAGATCCAGTCACGTTAGCTTTTCGGCAGTCGCGAGTTCAAGGGGTGAAGGTTTTATGTCGTTGTACATTTCGAAACCCTGAACCCTGAAGCGCCGATGGCGCCCAAAGTCGGGCCCGCAGTATCAAGGGGCAGTCTCAGCCGTCCATCTGAAGCGGACACCTAGCGCACGATTAGGCTCCCTGCCTTTTCGCCCATCGCGGTTTCAAAGCGCAAGTAGCAGCTCCCTCATATCCCCGATTCGCGAAGTAACGAGAGTGTCTAGGACCTGGGGCCCACAGCAGCGTCGAGAGAGTTTAGGACCATCAGATTTGGAGGAAGCGTGGTGCCCAATTGAGCCGTCTCGGTGTTTCGCCCATCGCAACTATGATAAGCAAGGATCAACTCCTTCCTATTCGCGAACGCCGAAAGCCCCTATGGAAATAAAAGCAGGGTCAGGGTCCATGGTCATTTGGGAAACAAAAGAGCTAAGCAAAAGGGGCCAAAAGCATTGAGTCCAGTCGCCGAAAGGATCATCGTGAGTTCCAGATGCCAGCGGATATGATTTCGCTCTCGGTTTCCGCTTGGAGTAAATGAAGGCAAAAATGGATGGTTGAAACCTCCTTTCATTCATTGAATATGAGATATGGAGGGTCTGACAAGCGGTCTATTCGAAGGAGTTATGTGTACTGATTATCCAAAGAAGCCATGTCGAAGTCCTCGATTAGAAAGAGAAGTCTGCACATGCCATTTTGGCCTTTAATGTTTCGGCTACCTCCTCTGTAAAGGCCATGCAAATTTAAGGTAGCGTCTATCATAGGCGCACGATCATCCTGAGTCTGCATGGGAAGACTGTCAGAAGACATGCAGACGCAATGTTTTTAATGCAGCGTCTTGTTTTTGCTACTGTTGTTGTTTTGGAGTATATGTAGGCATTTTCTCCATTTTTGTAAGGATCGATGGTTGAGCAAGGCTCCTGGTGGTAAACTTTAATGAAGCATTGTTTTCCTGGTTATGTCTGGACTCTTGAGACTTCTTGTCTTATGAATGTCAATTTTTCTTTCGCGTTTCTGTTTACACTGTATTAGAATGGCTCGGAATTGGAGAATCCAGTCGAGTTGTAACTGTTATAGGATGATGTAGAGTTTGATCACTGTAATAGTTGCATTGTTTCTAATCGGTCCCTGTGATTTTCTTAGCACTGAACGACTTGGAATTGGAGAATCCAGTCAAGTCCCCCCTCTCAGTTCCTCTAAGATCTAAACCAGAGGATCTCGCATTCAGAGTTTTTCTTCTACAAATTACTGAAAGGCCTGTTGCCTGAGGTAATTTGTCCACTCCCCTCACCAAGTCTTCAACCTGCTCATTTTCAAATCAACCCACTGACTGAAGTTAGATCAAGACCTCCTTTGTTCCTCGCATACCGGACCCAATCCCTGAGTTTGAGTGATATCTTCCTGAGTCTCTACCCATTTGATCACCCATTAAAAACTACCGTGACATAAAAAACTGATGGGCGTCGGTCTCTGCTCCTGTTGCAATCCAGGAGTGACTTCTGTCGCCAACATTTCTAGCACCGTTGCCGGGGACGAAGTTGAAGATTTTCCCTGGGCAGAACGACATCGAGCCTCTGATTCTGAAGGTGCATCAGACATCAGAGCCCTTAAAGATTTCTATTGTGCACTTGGCGACTCCACTGTGGCGACTCCATTGTTTCCACATCACTGTTTCAGCTGTGACTAATGTTAGCACACCTGAAAGATGACCCTAAGGAGCTTTCTCGAGAAGGTTTCAGCAGCTGCTTTCTCAGTCTGAGAAGCTTCTTAGGGTAACGACAACGTTAAGATCTGGCCTTTGATAGTGAATAGGGACCAGGCATATTTGAAGCTGCGCATCTTTCACCTGGCGACTCCATGATTCGAGGATCGATTGGCGACTCCACTGTTTCGATATGGAGAAAATTATGGCTCAAAGGTTTTCTTTCTGTGACTTTTCTCAGATAGTTGGGTTTCCTAATGCACTTCCTGATAGAGACCAATGGGAAGATTTCCTCCCTGAATTT
>JZKD02S0442652.1:0-17637 GCA_000966675.3 Picea glauca | reverse complement strand
TGGACTAGGGATTCAAATCCAACTACCTTCCAAGAATGAAAATATCATTCCCCCATTCATCTCAACAACTTAACAACTGCCTAGAATAGGTAGCGCTCCCTCAAAAGGACTATCAGAGTGTTGTAGCGCTCCCTAGTAGGCTTTAGGGGGGTGTCAGCGCTCTCAAAATCTATAGCGGTCCCTCAAAAGGGCTAGGGGAGATTTATAACACTCCATGATAGTGTAAGGGGGAGCGCCGACGCTCTGAGATAGTGTGATGGGGAGCGCTCCCCTCCAAAAACTCAGTTTTTGAGGTGCTTTCATAGGGCAAAAGGTTTGCAAGCCTGTTGACTCATTTCTCCTCTTCCAAATAAAATGTTTGAGGTGTTTCAAGTGTCCTTCTCATGCCGTTATAGGCACGACATAAGCATCATGGAAGTATGCTTCCTTGACACTTGTGACACTTGCGACCGTGTGAGCAAAATACGACACTCGTGAGCAACATGCGACACTTGCGACCTTGTGAGCAAAATGCAACACTTGCGACCTTTGTAATGACGACACTTGCGACACTATCAAAGTGAGTAATTTTGATGTGTAAAAATCTGTGTTTGATCTCACATGAATTTGTCTCTAATAGATAGGTCTATTTCGAACTAATCTCAATAGAGTAGGAAGTGGTTGTATCTTTGTTTGTCTATAGGGCTTATAGAGGAGTTCAAGTTTGGAGCTCAACTCAGACCATGCAGGGACAAACACAGCTAAAAGGTACTTATTTTCTCCTTCCTCCTCACACATTAGTTTATCTAGACCTAAAAGGAAGTCAGTGTTCATGATAGGCATCTTCTGTCTTAAGATTTAAGAGTCTATCTCTTAAGAGGAGATCTACCTATCCGCAAGGAGATTTTCCTTCAACAGGTGGGCAGTCCCATGCTCAGACTACAAATGATTTAAGTAATAAATGTAAGTCATGGCCACCAATCATACACTGTGGATCCATTTCATTAAGATGATACATAGCCACTAAGAACACACTGTGGATTTATATGTTAACAAAATTGAAATTCAAACATAGCCACGAGACATACAAAATGGATCTATGTGTCAATACAGATCATAAATACTCCATCACAACCTAGACCAAAATGATGAGTTCCAAGGTCTTAAATATCGTCATCTGTAAGTAAGAATCTATCCATGCGATTACAGGTGTTGAAGTTGAACATGGTAGAAACCACTTCATTACCGGTCATTGATGAAAACTGTTAACAAGAACGAGCGAAATCACCATTGATGTCAATGAATCCCAAGGTACCTTAGTACAATCCAATGAATGTGAATAAATGATTTGAGGTCGAACACTCAATGGAATATCCCGATCATGGACTAATCATGGTAATCCATTGTTGAAAGCGAAGAGAACTTCCATTGAGGCATGCAAACTCTAAGGTACTAAATGATTTCTAAGTATTTTTCCCAGATGATGAGNTATGGTGGGGATTACATCTTCTCACATGGCCTTCCAAATCTATTTTCAATATGCAGTGGAATGAAAGGAACCTAGGGTGTTCCATTGGAGTGACGGATTCCTTCGCAGCATGAAGACACAACTAAAAAAATGCAAGAAGGGGGACCTGAAATTTTTTGGGTATGTATCTATTTTAGTGTCTTTCTTCCTAGCGATGGTCCCCAATTTACATTTACAGGTAGAGTGGGGTATATCGGACCCACAAGATCCATGAATGAAGAGGTGGTGTGACCTCATGGCTCGGCAGGTAGGGGGCCCCATCATCAAATACAATGACACATTATTCAACTGGTTGAGGCCTCAGATATTGATGGTGGACAATTATACATATGTCAGGTTGGATTTCAGAGGTGACCTTGACTTGGTTCTACCTGAGGGATTTGAGTGGGGAGACTTAGGTAAGAAAAACATTTTTTCATTTTATAATGTTTTTGTAAATTTTAAAATATGTGGGGCCACACCGGCCTCTGGGTACATCCCCTATTCAGAGATGAGGGGAAGTAGTTGTGGTAGCAGGATGGGATGCTAGTGACTATGAGGCAGTCGAGTAGAACCTAGACAGATTGACCATAGATATCCTGGACATTTCCATCAATGAGATTCCAAGAAACTATCAGTGTCATACTGTAGGCATATCTGGTTCACTTAGTCGACTACTTCATAGGGTAGCATGGGCAGTAGTGTGCTACCATGAGAAACATCCTTGATTCTATTTTGTATATGAAGCCAAGTGCTTCTCATTTTGATATTTTTGGTCTTCAGACGAAAACACTTTTTTTGTAAAACACTTTTATTATTATATATATACATGAGGCTTCTACTGGATTACTTGATTTAATGTGAATTGTGGTTGGATTTACATGTGTCTCAAATGTATGTCTAACACAAAATTAGATAATGCATCTGTTAATGTATTTAGACATCTAGGAATATGTTGATATTCAATGTAATCGAAATAACGTTCCAAGAGGTGAATTAGTATATATACCCGTAACAAAGTAGGACTTCAGATAGAATAGACATTATTTAGTTGTATTAACACTAACTGTGAATCAAGCCATACAACTAGGTGACAGATTCCAAGTGAAATAGCATCAGTCAACAATTTGATGACTGCACTATATTCCACGATATTGTTAGTTTCACGAATGTGACAAACACCGTGTAGACTGATTAACTCGTTCGTAGGTATATTTCCCAAGAAGTAGATGCTAAGTTCTAACTACTACGACTAGAGCTATTGGTGAAGCCAATGTGGGACAATGAAGGCACCGACATCTGGAAACCAAGAACAACGCAAGGTAAGTGATGTAGACCTATCAGTCCTCGATGCTGAGATCCACTCATAGGATCATTCTTTACCTTCTTTGAGCTATATCGACTCTTTCGATTCTTTGCTGGAATCTCAATTCGATCAATCCACAGATCCTTTCAGAAGCTCCCCTACGTGAAAAACACTAGGCGCGAGCTCCACTTCTCTGTGCGACCATAGCACTATGACCAAGGCCTCACCCAAAAGTTGCTTGTCACAACTCGCCACTCTCGAGTTCGTGAGTCGAGGCTCCCGATTCTCCCTTTCCAATCTTGTGATACTAGAAATCGTGAAACAGGTATAGCTCCTCTTTTTTCAGCGCCCTCCACCCGTGACCACCGGCTATGCTTAACGCTAGCTCTTCTTGCTACTCACAACTTCGCAAGTCGAAGGGTTGAACTCTTGTTCCCTTATCTCACGAATCCCCAAGACGCGAGAGGTCAATGGGTGTTGACTCATTTCACTAGGTGACACGTGTCCGCCTATCTATCGCATGGGCCCACCTTGCTATTCTACCACGTGTTCCCCATCCCCAGCTTCGGCACTTTGTGACTTCGCTTCCCAAAGCGCTACCTCATTTGTATCTCGACACCCGAGGTGCCGATATCTCGAACTCCTTGCTACTCCTTATCGCAACTCGCAGCTTCGGGACTTTCGGGACCAAAATCTTGACTTCCTATCCACCGATATGATGAAATGCTAAAATTTTGACACATCGTCAATGCGGGTCCCACAACAAAACTTCCCACCTTTTTGGAGTTTTGAAATTCACGACTTCGCAAATCCTGATGCTAAGCTTTCGGTTCTTCAACCCACGAAACCCCCAAATGCATGATAGGCATGATGAGACTCTGATCCAATGGTCCTCCCTTGACCTGGATCCTACGGCTGTCCTAGCTCCTCGCGATTTCACCACTCATGACTTGGAGCACCCAATCTTTGGGCTCTCACCTTGCGAACCTCCGAGTTCGCAAGATCCGTTGATATTTGCCACTTGTCCTCCTCTGATGGATGACTGTGATTCTCTCACGACTTCGTTGCTCACGAATCTTGATGCAAAGGTTTTAAACTTTCAACTCATGAATCCACGAAATAAGATTATGCGAGTGAATCCAATGACCCTTGTTGGCTCAGATCCTACGATCCGATTTATCCTGATCTTGCACTTAGAAAAACACTCACCGTAACTCTCCTTTCTCTTTTGCCAGATCTGATGGCTCTCGGGACTTCACAAATTCTCCAGGGAGAATTCCAACCATCCAATTCTTCATTAACAACTCCTGCAAAATGAACAAGTATGCCTTCACGAAACTTGTCCACCAGCAAAACAACATCGTTGCACCTTCTTACAAAACTTCAAGGCACTAGCCCTCTTAAGCTTCTCTTCGACAAATCCAAAGACTCTATCCCTTCTGATATTTCTCCACAACTCAAGTCTTCAAGAAGACTCATGCACGCACTCCTTGTGGCAATTCTTCAAATACTTCCAAGTATTTGAACCTCTTCGACTCTGCGCACTCCATGCGACAATAGTCCTTCAACAATTTTGCTCAGGTTTCAAACACTGAGACTCTACTTAGCCAACACACACTTTGCATGGCTCATGTGCTTAACTTTCACTTTTGTGAGAATGAGAACAATGTTATCCCTCCTGAGCTTGCAGAGATGAACTCTAACTTTTGTCAACGCACACCTTGCGGACAATTTCATTGCACTCCTTCCAGGAAAACTCTTGCTTAGATAGAGAAACAATTGAAAATCATTCCTTACTCTCCCTCTCTTTAGATTTCAGACATTAAATATGAAATCATACATTCACACATCAAAGAAAATGCATAACAAAGAGTAACAAGCATATATCAATCAACATGTACAAACACGAAAAGCAATTGAACACCATGAGTCTGAACTAAAGATCTTTGTATTAATCCAGAACTTTTTTACATGGGATTTTTACCCTACATATCTCTCTGCTTCTGCTCTCGTATGCTCTCTTGATTGATTATGCTACTAATGTTACAATGATACAAGTGAGGGTGTCTATATCCATTTTCCCTCCTGCTCCTAAAACTGTCTAATCTAGGAATTTAAGTCTACCTACTTACATTTACTAACATAAATGCCTCTTAATCCTTCAGACAAGAGCGAGACACTCAAGGTCTGATTACAATCTACAAGTACACCCTTTCTTAATTGTTTCATTTATGTTGGTGTATCAAACTTCAAAACATTTCAAACAATTCATCATGTGCCAAAATGCGTTGGCGTTTGTACCCCGCTCGCTTGTTGTTGGCGATGCTCCTGCATCATACTCCCTCGATTGAAAATTTTCATGGGCTCCTGTCCATGAGCTCTCGCACAGTCTGTCCATGCTTCTGGATCTCTACTTCATTCTCCCATCTATCATCTTCAACTGGATGTCCCTTCCACTTGACCAAGTATTCAAAATATTCCCTTCGCCTGGTCCTCTTACTAACTTTTTTGTCCAATATGCCTTCCATTTGTGGTTTCTCTACAACTGGCATCTATTTTGTCCACTGAACCTCTGGTTGTTGACTATCTGCTCCAGCTTTGTATGGGTACAAATATGAGACATTGAATATCGTAGAAATTCCGATCCCATCGGGTAATTTAATCTCATAAGCATTTTCCCCAAGTTTCTTCAAGACGTTACATGGTCTGTTCTTCTTCATCTTCAGTTTGTTATATGTCCCCTTCGGAAACATTTCCTTTCTCAAATGTGCCAGAATAAAATCACCAACCTCAAATTGAAGTTGTCTCCTATGTTGATCTACTATGCACTTATACTCTTGGCTCGAGTTCTGCAATCGCTCCTTCACCTGGCTGTGAAGTTCCTTNTATGGTGGGGATTACATCTTCTCACATGGCCTTCCAAATCTATTTTCAATATGCAGTGGAATGAAAGGAACCTAGGGTGTTCCATTGGAGTGACGGATTCCTTCGCAGCATGAAGACACAACTAAAAAAATGCAAGAAGGGGGACCTGAAATTTTTTGGGTATGTATCTATTTTAGTGTCTTTCTTCCTAGCGATGGTCCCCAATTTACATTTACAGGTAGAGTGGGGTATATCGGACCCACAAGATCCATGAATGAAGAGGTGGTGTGACCTCATGGCTCGGCAGGTAGGGGGCCCCATCATCAAATACAATGACACATTATTCAACTGGTTGAGGCCTCAGATATTGATGGTGGACAATTATACATATGTCAGGTTGGATTTCAGAGGTGACCTTGACTTGGTTCTACCTGAGGGATTTGAGTGGGGAGACTTAGGTAAGAAAAACATTTTTTCATTTTATAATGTTTTTGTAAATTTTAAAATATGTGGGGCCACACCGGCCTCTGGGTACATCCCCTATTCAGAGATGAGGGGAAGTAGTTGTGGTAGCAGGATGGGATGCTAGTGACTATGAGGCAGTCGAGTAGAACCTAGACAGATTGACCATAGATATCCTGGACATTTCCATCAATGAGATTCCAAGAAACTATCAGTGTCATACTGTAGGCATATCTGGTTCACTTAGTCGACTACTTCATAGGGTAGCATGGGCAGTAGTGTGCTACCATGAGAAACATCCTTGATTCTATTTTGTATATGAAGCCAAGTGCTTCTCATTTTGATATTTTTGGTCTTCAGACGAAAACACTTTTTTTGTAAAACACTTTTATTATTATATATATACATGAGGCTTCTACTGGATTACTTGATTTAATGTGAATTGTGGTTGGATTTACATGTGTCTCAAATGTATGTCTAACACAAAATTAGATAATGCATCTATTCATGTATTTAGACATCCAAGAGGTGAATTAGTATATATACCCGTAACAAAGTAGGACTTCAGATAGAATAGACATTATTTAGTTGTATTAACACTAACTGTGAATCAAGCCATACAACTAGGTGACAGATTCCAAGTGAAATAGCATCGGTCAACAATTTGATGACTGCACTATATTCCACGATATTGTTAGTTTCACGAATGTGACAAACACCGTGTAGACTGATTAACTCGTTCATAGGTATATTTCCCAGGTAGTAGATGCTAAGTTCTAACTACTATGACTAGAGCTATTGGTGAAGCCAATGTGGGATAATGAAGGCACCGACATCTGGAAACCACGAACAACGCAAGGTAAGTGATGCAGACTTATCGGTCCTCGATGCTGAGATCCACTCATAGGATCATTCTTTACCTTCTTTGAGCTATATCGACTCATTCGATTCCTTGCTGGAATCTCAATTCGATCAATCCACAGATCCTTTCAGAAGCTCCCCTATGTGAAAAACACTAGGCGCGAGCTCCACTTCTCTATGCGACCATAGCACTATGACCAAGGCCTCACCCAAAAGGTTCTTGTCACAACTCACCACTCTCGAGTTCGTGAGTCGAGGCTCCCGACTCTCCCTTTCCAATCTTGTGATACTCGAAATCGTGAAACAGGTATAGCTCCTCTTTTGTCAGCGCCCTCCACCCATGACCACCGGCTATGCTTAACGCTAGCTCTTCTCGCTACTCACAACTTCGCAAGTCAAAGGGTTGAACTCTTGTTCCCTTATCTCACGAATCCCCAAGACGCGAGAGGTCAATGGGTGTTGACTCCTTTCACTAGGTGACACGTGTCCACCTATCTATCGCATGGGCCCACCTTGCTATTCTACCACGTGTTCCCCATCCCCAGCTTCGGCACTTCGTGACTTCGCTTCCCAAAGCGCTACCTCCTTTGTATCCCGACACCCGAGGTGTCGATATCTCGAACTCCTTGCTACTCCTTATCGCAACTCGCAACTTCAGGACTTTCAGGACCAAAATCTTGACTTCCTATCCACCGATATGATGAAATGCTAAAATTTCGACACATCGTCAACACAGGTCCCACAACAAAACTTCCCACCTTTTTGGAGTTTTGAACTTCACGACTTCGCAAATCTTGATGCTAAGATTTCGGTTCTTCAACCCACGAAACCCCCAAATGCATGATAGGCATGATGAGACTCTGATCCAATGGTCCTCCCTTGACCTGGATCCTACGGCTGTCCTAGCTCCTCGCGATTTCACCACTCACAACTTGGAGCACCCAATCTTTTGGCTCTCACCTTGCGAACCTCCGAGTTCGCAAGATCCGTTGATCTTTGCCACTTGTCCTCCTATGATGGACGACTGTGATTCTCTCACGACTTCATTGCTTGCGAATCTTGATGCAAAGGTTTTAAACTTTCAACTCATGAATCCACGAAATGAGATTATGCGAGTAAATCCAATGACCCTTGTTGGCTCAGATCCTACGACCGAATTTATCCTGATCTTGCACTTAGAAAAACACTCACCGTAACTCTCCTTTCTCTTTTTCCAGAACTTATGGCTCTCGGGACTTCACGAATTCTCCACGGAGAATTCCAACCATCCAATTCTTCATTAACAACTCCTGCAAAATGAACAAGTATGCCTTCGTGAAACTTGTCCACTAGCAAAACAACATCGTTGCACCTTCTTACAAAACTTCAAGGCACTAGCCCTCTTAAGCTTCTCTTCGACAACTCCAAAGACTCTATCCCTTCTGAGCTTTCTCCACAACTCAAGTCTTCAAGAAGACTCCTGCACGCACTCCTTGTGGCAATTCTTCAAATACTTCCAAGTATTTGAACCTCTTCGACTCTGCGCACTCCATGCGACAACAGTCCTTCAACAATTTTTCTCAGGTTTCAAACACTGAGACTCTACTTAGCCAACACACACTTTGCATGGCTCATGTGCTTAAGTTTCACTTTTGCGATAATGAGAACAATGTTATCCCTCCTGAGCTTGCAGAGATGAACTCTGACTTTTGTCAACGCACACCTTGCGAACAATTTCACTGCACTCCTTCCAGGAAAACTCTTGGTTAGATAGAGAAACAATTGAAACTCATTCCTTACTCTCCCTCTCTTCAGATTTCAGACATTAAATATGAAATCATACATTCACACATCAAAGAAAATGCATAACAGAGAGTAACAAGCATATATCAATCAACATGTACAAACACAAAAAGCAATTGAACACCATGAGTCTGAACTAAAGATCTTTGTATTAATCCAAAACTTTTTTACATGGGATTTTTACCCTACCTATCTCTCTGCTTCTACTCTCCTATGCTCTCTTGATTGATTATTCTACTAATGTTACAATGATACAAGTGAGGGTGTCTATATCCGTTTTCCATCCTACTCCTAAAACTGTCTAATCTAGGAATTTAAGTCTACCTACTTACATTTACTAACATAAATGCCTCTTAATCCTTCAGACGAGAGCGAGATGCTCAAGGTATGATTACAATCTACAAGTACACCCTTTCTTAATTGTTTCATTTATGTTGGTGTATCAATCTTAAAAACATTTCAAACAATTCATCATGTGCCAAAATGCGTTGGCGTTTGTACCCCGCTCGCTTGTTGTTGGCGATGCTCCTGCATCATACTCCCTCGATTGAAAATTTTCATGGGCTCCTGTCCATGAGCTCTCGCACGGCCTGTCCATGATTCTGGATCTCTACTTCATTCTCCCAGCTATCATCTTCAATTGGATGTCCCTTCCACTTGACCAAGTATTCAAAATATTCTCTTCGCCTGGTCCTCTTACTAACTCTTTTGTCCAGTATGCCTTCCATTTGTGGCTTCTCTACAACTGGCATCTATTTTGTCCACTGAACCTCTGTTTGTTGACTATCTTCTCCAGCTTTGTATGGGTACAAATCTGAGACATTGAATATCGGAGAAATTCCGATCCCATCGAGTAATTTAATCTCATAAGCATTTGGCCCAAGTTTCTTCAAGACGTTACATGGTCTGTTCTTCTTCATATTCAGTTTGTTATATGTCCCCTTCGGAAACCTTTCCTTTCTCAAATGTGCCAGAATCAAATCACCAACCTCAAATTGAAGTTGTCTCCTATGTTGATCTACTATGCACTTATACTCTTGGCTCGAGTTCTGCAATCGCTCCTTCACCTGGCTGTGAAGTTCCTTCATTGCTTTGGAAAAATATTCTGCACTAGCACTTCTTATCTCATCCCATTGTGAATCCCCCAGTTCATAAATTCCTCTTGGTTGTGTCCCATAAACAATTTGGTATGAACTCTTCCTTGTGCTTCTGTTGATTGAATCATTATATACAAATTCTGCCTATGGCAGAATATTGTCTCACTGATTGTGATGTTCAGTCACCAAACTCCTCAACAAGTCTCCCAAGCTCCTATTCACAGCTTCTATCTGTCCATTCGTCTGAGGATGATAAGTTGAATTGAATGACAAGTTTGTTCCCAAGTTTTTCCATAAGGTTCTCCAGAAGTGTCCCATGAACTTGGTGTCTCGATTCAAAACTATGCTCCTTGGTAATCCATGAAGGTGAATGACCTCTTTGAAAAATAGATTCGCAATGTGAGTTGCGTCACTGGTTTTCTGACATGGTATGAAGTGTGCCATATTAGAAAATCTATACACTACCACAAAGATTGAATCAAACCCTCTTTGTGTTCTCAGCAGCCCCAATATGAAGTCCATGCTGACTGCATCCCACGGCCTATCAGGTATGGGTAACAATTGATCAAAGCCTGCATTTTGTCTCTTTCCTTTTGAATGCTGACAAATTATGCATCTTTCCATGAATCTTTTGACATCTTCTCTCATTCTTGGCCAAAAGTATGACTTGTTTAACTTTGAGAATGTCTTTTCATGACTGAAATGTCCAACCAATCCTCCACTATGTTTCTCCTTCAGCAAATTCTCCCTCGTGGAGCATTTTGGAATACAAATTTGATTACCCTTAAATAGTAATCCTTCCTGGATCATCTATTCTGTCCATTGACTTATGTCCCTGAGAATTGGATTCTCAGCTGCTTCATACGCCTCCTTAAAATCTAGATCATCTCTGTACATGTCCCTGAGATCATCAAAACCCAGTGTTTTGACTCCGAACTCCTGCAAAAACAAACATTTCCTGCTCAAAGCATCAACAACTTTGTTAGTGGTTCCAGAAATATGCTTAATTACAAAAGTAAAGTTCTGCATGTATTCAACCCATTTTTCATGTCTTTGATTCAACTTATCCTGTTGAGTCACAAATTGAAAAGCATGATTGTCACTGTATAAGACAAACTCCTTTGGGATTAAGTAGTGTCTCCATTTCTTCAATGCCTGAATAATAGCATAGAACTCCTTGTCATACATGGAGTATTTCACTTTCACTTCATTCAGCTTCTTGTTGAAGTATGCTATCGACTTGTCTTCTTGGCTCAAGACTGCCCCTATTGCAAATCCACTTGCATCACATTTTACCTGAAATGTCTTTTTGAAATCAGTCAACACCAAAATTGGTTGTTCTGTGATTTTCCTTTTCAACAAATTGAAGCTTTTCTCTGCTTCTTCTATCCAGTGAAAAGACTTGTTTCTCTTCTTCACTATGTCCATCATTGGTGCACTAATTCCACTGAAATTCCTGATGAATTTCCTGTAGAAACTAGCCAATCCATGAAAACTTCTCACCTCAAATATACTCTTCGGTGATGGCCAATTCTTAATTACCTCCACCTTATCTGGATCCATCTTCAASTTGTCTGCAGAAATAACAAACCCCAAATAAATGAGCTTTGTCTTCATGAATGAGGATTTCTTCATGTTTATCAACAACTTCTCTTGYTRTAGCCTCTTCATCACTATAGCCAAATGTTTCAGATGCTCTGCCTCTGTTTTACTRAAAATCAGTATGTCATCGAGATACACAATGACAAATTTTTYGATRAAATCCTTCAGGACTTCGTTCATCAACCTCATGAAAGTACTTGGTGCATTTGTTAAACCAAACAGMATAACAAGCCATTCATACAACCCTTCATTAGTCTTGAAGGTTGTCTTCCATTCATCACCTTCTCTCATACGAATCTGGTGATATCCACTTTTCAAATCAATCTTYGAAAAAAAWTTGGCTCCCCTCAAGMAATCCATCAAATCATCTATTCTTGGCAATGTAAATYTGTACCTAATGGTTATCTTGTTGATTTCCCTCRAGTTAGTACACATCCTCCATCCTYCGTYGTTCTTTGGACTGAGCACTATCRGAACAACACATGGACTCAAGCTTTCTCTAACCAATCMTTTGTCCATTAAATCCTGGACCTGTCTTTTGACCTCTTCATTCTCCTRTGGCRTCAATCTGTACGCTKCTTTGTTTGTTAAACTAGCTCTAGGCATGATATCAATATGATGACTCACACTTTTGATCGGTGGCAACGAATGAGGTAGTTCATCTACTACTATGTTAGCAAACTCTTCCAACAGTTTCTAAACCTCCTCCGGTAAATCATCTACCCTTGTACTGGTTAAAACAATTTTAGGCTTCTTGACAACAATGAATTGCGGTTCCTCCTTCTTCTTAATCTCTGTAAGAAGTTTCTTCCCACTCATGATAAGTACAATGTTGCTGACTTCAGGTTTTACTTCCTTGTCTTTGATTGGAAGCAACATGTGAGTTCTTCCATTCTTTTCTAGGGTGTATGTGTTCTTCCTCCCGTCATGAATCACATTCCTGTCATATTGCCACGGTATACCTAGCAATAGATGACAAACATCCATGGGAATGACATCACAGAGTATTTCATCTTTATACCCTCCTATTTTAAATTCAACTAAACATTGTTTAGTGACATTTACCTGATGTCCTTTTTGTAGCCATGAAACTTTGTATGGACTTGGATGTTCAATAGTCTCTAGCTCCAACTTTTCTACCATCTCTATAGAAACGAGATTGTCTGTGCTACCACTATCCATGATGACTTTGCATGCCCAGTCTTTGGTCTTGCAAGCGATCTGAAAAGGTCTGTTCCTTTGGACCAAACTCTCCACCTCCTTCTCTGGTGTTAAGAGAACTTTTCACATCATCAGTGATCTTCCACCTTCAACATCTTCTGCCTCAACATTCCTTCTTTGTGCTTCGGCAATGTGAGTCTCACCACTTTATTTCTTTCTGTCTAGACACTCATAAGATTTATGTCTGACCTTTCCACATGTGAATCATTTCACCACTCCACCTCTTCCTCTTCCTCTTCCTGTGGTACGAGGAAAAATGTTTCCATCAGTATACTGACCTCTCTGTTCGGTATAGTTCCGTCTCTATGAGCTTCCACCTCTCTCAGTTTGATTCTGAGGTTTCCTCCAGTCTTCCTTGGGTTTCTGATTTCAATCCTGAGCAACTAATTTGCCTCTGGCTTGACTTCTGCCTCGACCTCTTTGAACCTGCTTTTGGCTCATCTTCTCTTCAACTTTTAGAGCCATATGATAAGCATATTCCATCGTTTGGATGGTCATCATTCTCATCTCATCCTGAATGTCGCATCGTAGACCATTCATATATCTAGCAACTTTTTCATCATCACTTTCGCGATGACCTACCCTGATGTTTAGCTTGTAGAACTCTTCAGTGTACTCCTTCACTGACATCAGCTTCTGTC
This sequence comes from Picea glauca, assembly GCA_000966675.3. Lineage (NCBI taxonomy): Eukaryota > Viridiplantae > Streptophyta > Pinopsida > Pinales > Pinaceae > Picea > Picea glauca. The sequence continues at coordinate 4,314 of JZKD02S0442652.1, read as the reverse complement.
TCGAATTCTGCATTCTTTGAAATAGAGTAATTTAGTAGTGCCTAGGAATGAATTTCACCTTCATCTTCACGATCATCCTATCCCAACTCTTGATTTTCTACTTGCCTTTGCAGCGTCTGTCATGTTGTAGCTCATGCTACCACAATGATGCATGTCCTTTCAATCTTGTGACAACATGTTTGCCCTTCCTATCTTCCTCAACATCTTCATAGTCAAAATACGTGTCCAGAGCTATAATCTAGTCTAGAAGCTCTTCAACATCCAGGTTTCCCTCATACACTAGAATGTCCATTTTTCCCCTGGCACTCATTCTTTCAACAACCCCAATCAGGCATTCATTTGCTACATCTTCTGCTATAACTTATTCTCTTTCATGTCCAGCTTCATCTTCACTTTCAGATTCACTGACATCTCCAACACCAGCTATGCACCTCTATTTTATTTCCATGTCCACGACTCTGGCACGTAGGTCATGTATATCTCTTTCCATGGCTGGATTTGGCACCTGCCTACCCCTTCCTTCTGGCATTTCCCTATCCTCTGGTGGATCACGTATTTGTCTGTCTCTTCTTCTCAGTGTCATGGTTGAGATTTCTTTCTCACTTTCCCTGTCTGAAGTATACAAACAGAGTCAGGATTTGATATCAACTGACACAGACCTATCGACCCTCGATGTCGATATCCGCTCACAGGATCGTTCTTTACCTTCTTTGATCCGGATCGACTCTTTTGATTCCTTGCTGGAATCTCAATTTGATCAATCCACAGGTCCTTTCAGAATCTCCCCTACACGAACAACACTAGGCACGAGCTCCACTTCTCTGTGCGACCACAACACTATGACCAAGGCCACACCCAAAAGGTGCTTGTCACAACTCGCCACTCGCGAGTTCATGAGTCGAGGCTCCCAAATCTCCCTTTCCAATCTTGTGATACTCGAAATTGTGAAACGAGTATAGCTCCTCTTTTGTCAGTTCCCTCCATGCGTGACCACCAGCTATGCTTAACGTTAACTTCTCTCACCACTCACAACTTCACAATTCGAAGGGTTGAACTCTCGTTCCCTTATCTCACGAATCCCCGAGACGCGAGAGGTCAACGGGTGTTGACTCCTTTCACTAGGTGACATGTGTCTACCTATCTATCACACAGGCCCACCTTGTGGTTCTACCACATGTTCCCTGTCCCCAGCTTCGACACTTCGCGACTTCACTTCCCAAAGCGCTACCTCCTTTGTATCCCGACACCCGAGGTGCCGAGATCTTGAACTCCTTGCTACTCCTTATCACAACTCGTGACTTCGGGACTTTCAAGAAAAAAGTCTTGACTTCCTATCCGCCAATATGCTGAAATGCGAAAATTCAGACACGTCGTCAACGCGGGTCCCACAACAGAAATTCCCTCCTTTTTGGAGTTTTGAACTTCGCGACTTCGCGAATCTTGATGCTAATATTTCAGTTCTACAACCCACAAAACCCCTGAATGCACAATAGGCACGATGAGACTCTGATCCAATGGTCCTCCCTTGACCTGGATCCTACGGTTGTCCTAGCTCCTCATGATTTCTCCACTCGCGACTTGGAGCACCCAATCTTTGGGCTCTCATCTTGCGAACCTCTGAGTTTGTGAGATCCCTTGATCTCTACCACCTGTCCTCCTCCAATGGATGGCTGCAATTCTCTTGCAACTTTGCCTCTCACAAATATTGATGCAAAGGTTTTAAACTTTCAACTCGTGAATCCACGAAATGAGATTATGCGAGTGAATCCAACGGCCCTTATTGGCTGAGATTATACGGCCCAATTTCTCCTGAGCTTGCACTTAGAAAAACACTCATTGTAACTCTCCTTGCTCTTCTGCCAAATCCGACGATTCTCGGGACTTCGTGAATTCTCCATGGAGAATTCCAACCATCCAATTCCTCCTTAACAACTCCTGCGAAATGAACAAGTATGCCTTCATGAAACTTTTCCACCAGCAAAGAAACGTCATTGCACCTCTTTAAAACACTTCAAGGCACTAGCCCTCTTGAGATTCTCTTTGACAACTCTGAAGACTCTATCCCTTCTGAGCTTTCTCCACAACTTGAGTCTTCAAGAAGACTCCTGCATGCACTCCTTGTAGCAATTCTTCAAATACTTCCATGTATTTGAACCTCCTTGACTCTGCACACTCCCTGCGACAGTAGTCCTTCAACAATTTCGCTCAGGTTGCAAACACTGAGACTCTACTTAGCCAGCGCACACTTTGCATGGCTCCTGTGCTTAACTTGCACTTCTGCGAGAATGAGAACAATGTTATCCCTCTTGAGCTTGCAGAGATGAACTCTGACTTCTGTCAATGCACACCTTGCGGACAATTTCACTGCTCTCCTTGCAGGAAAACTCTTTCTCAGACAGAGAAACAATTGAAACTCTTTCCTTACTCTCCCTCTCTTCAGATTTCAGACATTAAATATGAAATCATACATTCACACATCAAAGAAAATGCATAACAGAGCGTAACAAGCATATATCAATCAACATGTACAAACACAAAAAGCAATTGAACATCATGAGTTTGAACTAAAGATCTTTGTATTAATCCAAAACTTTTGTACATGGGATTTTTACCCTACACATCTCTCTGCTTCTGCTCTCCTATGCTCTCTTGATTGATTATGCTGCTAATGTTACAATGATACAAGTTAGGGTGTCTATATCCGTTTTCCCTCCAGCTCCTAAAACTGTCTAAACTAGGAATTTAAGTCTACCTACTTACATTTACTAACATAAATGCCTCTTAATCCTTAAAATGAGAGTGGGATGCTCAAGGTCTGATTACAATCTACAAGTACGCCCTTTCTTAATTGTTTCATTTATGTTGGTGTATCAAACTTCAAAACATTTCAAACAATTCATCATGTGCCAAAATGCATTGGTGTTTGTCCCCCGCTTGCTTGTTGTTGGTGATGCTCCTGCATCAGTAAGCAGTTGGGGGTTGAAACCAAATAACAAAAAAGTACACACAAGTAGCACGCAAAAGTATGATACAATAAAAAATACAAGCACTCATGCAAAGATAACCTAAGCATAGTACTTCTTCAAGTAAAGCCCATTTCTGGGTCCACTCAAATAAATTTCATCATAATCTACTAACTCATAGGCTCCCTTATCCAACACTCATTTGACGATATAAGGGCCATGCCACATAGCCTCGAATTTTTCGGCCCCTAGTAAATCAGGATCTTGTTCATAGAGGAGAAATAGATCACCTTTGGAGAAAACACGCGGCTTGACATGCTTGTCGTATTGGGATTTTATGTGTTTCTTCTGGGTTTCAATAACTAAGGTGGCATCACAACAGGTTTTGTCTAGTTGCATCAGATACAATAGACATTCTTCCTAGATAGAGTTGTTTGGGAGAATTTCAATGGCTAGCTTCAAAGATGGGATCTCACATTCAATTGGAAGTTGAACTTCGATACCATACACCAACTGAAAAAGGCATAAATCCCGTGGCAGACTTGACGGATGTCCGATAGGCCCATAATGATGAAAACAACATCGTGTGCCAACTTGTCTTGTGAATTCCTATTATCTGTCGAAGCATAGTGATAAGAACCTTGTTTATCGCTTCAACTTGGCCATTGGCTTGTGGATAGTAGGGGGTTGAGTTTTCATGCCGAAGACCCAACTTTTTGGTAAGCTCGGAGATCATGAAATTTTGAAAATGGATACCGTGATTAGTGACGATAGCTTACAAGATTCCAAATCATGTGATGATATGATTGCATATGAATAGGGTTGCAATTTTCTGGTATTATTGAATGTAGGCATTGCCTCGGCCCATTTCATGAAATAATCCATGGCTACGATGATGTATCCATGCCCCCTGCCTGAGTGAGGGTTACATGTCATGAAATCAATGCCCATTTTTGTGAAAGGTCCAACGAAAACTATAGGGTGTAAAGGAGTGGGATGAGATCTTATCTTGTTATTATACATTTGACAAGCATGACACTTCTAGATGGCAGTTATTCAGTCTTTAAACAAAGAAGGATAGAAGTACCCTAATTGTAAGATCTTTTGGTCAGTGGCATACCCAGACATATGACCACCACATTCTCCAGAGTGGTAGTCATTCAAAGCTTTCTCAGCCTCATTGAAGGTGATACAACATGAGAAAATAGAGTCAACACCATGACGATAGAGAGTGTCACCGCGACTTATGTATTGACGGGCTTGATACCATATGTGACGACGGTCTGTGCTAGAGAGGGCAGGCCAGAAAGTTTGAGTATGGAGATAAATGATAATATCTCCATACCAAGTG
>JZKD02S0442641.1:0-12993 GCA_000966675.3 Picea glauca | reverse complement strand
TCCTAGGTCCCATGGTAGAAGATAGAGATGATTCATCCCCTCCCTTCTACACATCCCTGAACATACATGATAAGGTGTTGCACAAATGCTTGATGGATTCAGGGGATTCTCACAACCTCATGCCCAAAACTGTCATGGAAGAGTTAGGACTAGAAGTCACCTGAGCCTATCATGACCTCTATTATTTTGACTCCAGGAGAGTTCAGTGTCTTGGAGTTATTAAATACCTGGTTGTAACCTTGTTTCAACTGCCTATGAAAAGTGTGGTCATGGATATCGTAGTAGATGATGTCCCCCCCAAGTTCGGTATGTTTTTATCAAGATCTTGGATAAAAAGACTGGGGGGAACCTTGCAGATGGACCTCACATATGCTACTATCCCAGTGTTTGGAGGAGAGCATAGAAGACTATACAGGGAAGCCCAACTGGCCTATATAATCAGTGATGAAGCCAACCCCACCAACCATCCCATTTTCACCTTAGACATTGATTAAGGTTCCAGTGTGCTTCAACTCACTCATGCTCCCGAACCCCCTCTCAAAATCAGAAAGCTGCCTACCATTTCCCCTAAACTTCCTCCCTCCAACACCCCCGTCTGGAAACTGTTCTTCGATGGAGCCTCTTCCAGGGAAGGTGCTGGAGATGGGGTGGTTTTTATGTCACCTGCTCAGGCGACCATATCTCTGTCATACAAACTAGAATTTGAAGCTACCAACAATGTGGCAGAGTACGAGGCTCTCGTTCTAGGATTAAGAGCTGCGAGGGAAATGTGAATTCAGGAAGTAGCAGTGTTCGATGATGCAGAGTTGGTGGTCCAGCAAATCAGGAACGCTTATCAGGCTAAGCATCCTTGACTCAGAAGCTACAAAAATGAGGTATGGGACCTAGTTGACAATTTCTTCTTATCATTTAACATTTCATTCATCCCAAGAGAGGAGAACACCTTGGCAGATTCCTTGGCTACATCAGCTAGCAATTTCAAAGTACCCTTGCCGCCCAAATTCAGATATGATGTAGAGGTAAAATACAGGCCCTCCATACCTGACAATGTCAAACATTGGAAGGTTTTTGAGGATGATCTCGAGGTCAAGAGGTTTTTAGAAACTGTCGAGGAATTTTCAGAAATGCACATTGACCAAGATGTTGTCTCAGAGGAAGAGCTCGATGGGGGTAATTTTCTGAATAAAATTGCAGAGCGTGACATTGTACAGCTGCCCAGCAACCACATTCCTATAGGAATGGTTCCTTTGGAAAGGCTCTTTGATAGAAATGATGTGTCATTAAAGGGAAAAACCTTGGAGGACGACACTAGTACTATTCAGTGCAACATTGGGACCGAGAATGAGCCCAAATTTGTCAAATTGTCAAGAAGTCTGACAGAGGAGCAGAGGTCCGAATACATTGGACTTTTGAGGGAATTTGCTGATGTGTTTGCCTGGACCTACGAAGACCTCAAAACCTATGACACCTCTGTCATTGAGCATAAAATTCCATTAAAGGAGGAGGCAAAGACATTCAGGCAGAAGCTGAGATAGATCAATCCCATGTTGTTGCCTATCATGGAGAGGGAAGTGAAGAAGCTGCTTCAAGCTCAAATCATTGTTCCACTGAGATATTCAGAGTGGGTGGCCAACTTGGTGCCAGTAAGGAAAAAGAATGGAGAGATCCGACTCTGTGTAGACTTTAGAAACCTGAACAAGAGCTCACGGAAGGATAACTACCCCTTGCCAAAGATGGAACATATACTGCAGAGGGTGATAGGAGCTTTCAGGATGTCCATGATTGATGGTTTCTATGGCTACAATCAGGTCTCTGTTCTGCCTGAGGACAGCGAAAAGACAGCATTCACCACTCCATGGGGCACATTCATGTATGCCAAGATGCCATTCGTACTAATGAATGAAGGGGCGACATTCCAGCGTGCCATGGACATAGTTTTCGATGGGGAAAGAGATAAATCCATGGTCATTTATCTGGATGACATCACAGTGTTTTCAAAATATGATAAAGAGCATTGTTTCCATCTCAGGAAAGTTTTCTTTTAGTGCAGAAAGTTTGGCATTTCATTAAACCCCAAGAAATCTCTATTTTCCATAAAGGAGGGAAAGCTACTAGGCCACATAGTATCAGCAAAAGGAGTCAGGATTGATCCCAGCAGAGTTGAAGCGATACAAGCCTTATCAATCCCAAGGTCCAAGAAGGAGGTCCAATCTTTCCTCGGTAAAATTAATTTTCTGAGGAGGTTTGTGCCTAACTTTTCCGAGGAGGTAAAGCTTATAACGACCATGTTAAATAAAGAGAGTGAAGTAAGGTGGACCCCTCAATCGCGACATTCCTTTGATCAAATCAAGAAGGCCCTGACCGAAGCTCCTGTGCTTATCAGTCCCGACTACTCAAAGGATTTTCTTATTTTCTCCTTTGCCTCACCTGACACAGTGGCTGTTGTTCTATTACAGACAAATGACAGTGTGCTAGAGCAGCCTATTGCTTATTTCAGCTGAGCATTGAGGGATGCCGAAGTCAAGTATGACATTATGGAGAAGCAGGCTTATGCTCTAGTGAAAGCTCTCAGATATTTTAGAACCTACATCCTGCAGTCAAAGATCATTGCCTATGTCCCCTCGGCCGCCATTAAAGACATTCTTATTCAGCCTGACATAGACGGGAGAAGGAGTAAATGGATAGCCAAAATCCTGGAATTCGACCTGGAAATAAGGCCCACCAAATTGGTTAAAGGGCAAGGTTTAGCCAAGCTGTTGGCTGAAGAAAACTGCCAAGCATTGGGGATAAGTTTCATCAACGAATGATCAGGTATTCGGCAGGATCAACTGCCTGACGTAGACCATCAAAGGGAGCCTCCATTGTCTCGATGTCCTTGGTATAAGGATGTCATATACTTTCTGTAGGATATGCGGCCTCCAGACGGCCTGCAAAGAAGAAAAACAAGAGCTCTAAAGCTCAAAGTAGTCAGGTACTGCCTGATCGATCAAGTGTTATATTGGAAAGACCCCTTGGGGGTGCTTTTGAAATGCATAAGTCCACCTGAGGCCGAGATGATCGTGGCTGAATTTCATAGCGGCCTGTGTGGAGGGAACCATTTCTGGAAAGCCACAGCCCACAAAATCCTTAGGGCTAGGTACTACTGGCCTACTGTGTTCACTGATGTCTGCAAGAGGGTCAGAGCCTGTATCAAATGTAAAAAATTTGCAGGAAAGCAGCAGCTTAGGTCTCTATCGTTAAAATCGGTGGTGGTTTCAGGGCCTTTCCAACAGTGGGGCCTAGATTTCATTGAAGAAATTCACCCTCCCTTTAGTGGGAAGCACAGGTGGATCCTGACTGCTACAGATTTCTTTACCAAGTGGATTGAAGCCATCCCCAGGTAATCTTTGGATTCTTGGAGGACCTCATCACAAGGTTCGGCTGCCTAAGTAAAAGTGTTACTGACAATGCAACCGCTTTCAGGTCTAAGCCATTAGCCAAGTTCTGTGAGCAGTTCGGGATTAAGTTGATTCACTCCACCCCATATTATCCACAGGGCAATGGTTTAGCAGAGTTCTCCAACAAAAGGTTAATAAGGATCATCAAAAGGTTGTTGGGAGACAACCAAAGGGCTTGGAATGCGAAGCTGAAATTCTCCCTATGGGCTGATCTGGTGACTACAAAGAGAGCTATAGGTCTCTCCCCTTTCCAGTTAGTCTATGGAGCCGAAGCCGTCTTCCCTTCTCAGCTATCCATCCCTGTAGCGAAATTCCTCCAGGACCACCAAGAGGATCTTGATGACATGATCAGAAGGATTCATCAGCTAGTAGAGGTCCAGCAGGCTAGGGAGCAGACATTGGATAGGATTCAGGACCATCAGCAAAAGATCAAGCAGGTCTTTGATAGGAAGGCCAAGAAGGAGCGGTTCCAGATAGGAGACCTGGTGCTGAAATGGGATACTCCTAAACAAGATAAGGGAAAACATAGCAAATTTGAAGCCCTGTGGATTGGGCCTTTCAGAATCTCCGAGGCTTCCTCAAAAAACACATACATGTTGCGAGATTTGGAAGGTGAAGAAGTTTTCAGCGGCCCAGTGAATGGGCATTTCCTAAAAAAATGTTTTGTTTGAGTCTCGGATGGCTCTTTTGCTTGTAAATATTGTCCTTTTTGTTTCTTAGTTCGTTTTCATTTTTATTTTTGCGGCCTAATAATGACTCCATAGCCCAACAGAAAGGCGACTGGAACTGTAGAAGGAGTTATTAGAGCATCGCAGGGATGAATCTATCCCCCATGGAGCCTGATGTTAGCGATAATTCTTGTCATGGATTCGAGAAGCATTCGGGTCTGCAAGTTGCACAAAATNACGTCAGGTGAGACTTCATCTGTGCAAGCAGGTGATGCTGGAAGGGTTGGTCTCTTCATGGTTTTGTTGGTCATGGTCAAACTGAACCCTGGGTATTCTAACCCCTGCACAGACAAGAAACAACCAACATCAGTTCATACATCATGCAGAGTTTTGTCCACCAACGTTGAAGAGGGTTATATATTTACATGTGTTTTTGTCTGCCCACTGCCTCTGTCCAAAATTCCTTTCCTAAGCTAGAACCGTTGAGCATGCTCCTTTCTTTTTCCATCAATGTATTTTTCATCCTTTTTGTAACGCCATTTTGTTAAGGTGTGTATGGAGTATTCTTCTTCCTTGTTGTACCACACTTCTCACAGAATTCTTTGAATTCATTCCCACAAAATTCTCCAACATTATCTGTCCTCAACAACTTTATTTTATTCTCTATATGATTTTCTACCAGACCATTAAACTCTTTAAATTTATCAAATATGTAACGTTCCCCCAGCCACTTGTAGGCCAAGGTACGCCACTCCAGAAAAACCACTCATGCTCTGACACCAGTCAGTAACATTCCTAGACTTAACAGGTTGGACCATGCTACTCTAGGGAACTCTTTCATTCCCATAATACGGAACATACAGTAACATACCCAATAGTCAACTGAGATATGCCACATAAATTTACTCTTTAAACTACATGCAACTAAAACATATACATACAACACTCTCGCAGAAGCTTTACATAAAAACATAAACAAACAATTACTTTCTGTAACATACGACTTTTATACTAAAATAACAGTAACTACAGATATGCAACATTTACAAGGAATTACCCATAAACATACAGGAATTTATAATCACATATATTATAAACCATAACATAGGCATGTAAATAACAAGAAGCATATCATTTTTATCATACAACTGGTACTTATCTTAGAAATATTGTCACCAACTGCGTACAGACCATCCACGAACCTCCCAGCCATAGACTACACTATTCATCACTCTCAATAGTGAGTCACCCCCGAGTTGGGACTGAACTCCACCCAGGGTAAAGGGTTCCTATCCAGGCTAAGGCGCATGGACAACAGGAAAGACTCTGTCTCAGGTGCTCACTCAACTAACATCCTACAAACTCTCATTCCCCACATGCCTGTCCCACCCAAGTAAGTGTGCACCTTCTCTACTCAACAGTCCCTTGGTTGCCCCACCTCCCTTCCAGGGCTTCAGCAACAGGCTAGACCAGAAGTCTCATAGCATTGTAGATGCATTCTAGCACCTTTAGGAATCAATCCCCAACAATTCTCTAGCTCAGATAATTTCTCACAGGCCTGACAACTCGCTTCTTCAATCTCGCTCCAAGATAACCAGGTACACCAACCAAAAAGGGCTATGGGAACAGGCTCTAGAATGGTGAAATGGATGTCCCAAGGATAACAGAATGCGTGAGTGAAAATGGTCATGGAACTATATAATGGATAACTGAGTGTGGAAGGAATCACTGTGAACTCTTCATGAAAGTCGTGGTGAGAATGATGGTCAGGTTGTCGGTAAGGTATCCATGAAAAGTCACCAAATGAGCTAATTTCCCCATGATATGAATGCATGTCCCCAACTTGACACTTGTCATATCGGAAGTTACTTTGGTCCACTTGTCTCCAACTTTAGAACTTAGGATAAAATAATTATCCATACTTTATGNACGTCAGGTGAGACTTCATCTGTGCAAGCAGGTGATGCTGGAAGGGTTGGTCTCTTCATGGTTTTGTTGGTCATGGTCAAACTGAACCCTGGGTATTCTAACCCCTGCACAGACAAGAAACAACCAACATCAGTTCATACATCATGCAGAGTTTTGTCCACCAACGTTGAAGAGGGTTATATATTTACATGTGTTTTTGTCTGCCCACTGCCTCTGTCCAAAATTCCTTTCCTAAGCTAGAACCGTTGAGCATGCTCCTTTCTTTTTCCATCAATGTATTTTTCATCCTTTTTGTAACGCCATTTTGTTAAGGTGTGTATGGAGTATTCTTCTTCCTTGTTGTACCACACTTCTCACAGAATTCTTTGAATTCATTCCCACAAAATTCTCCAACATTATCTGTCCTCAACAACTTTATTTTATTCTCTATATGATTTTCTACCAGACCATTAAACTCTTTAAATTTATCAAATATGTAACGTTCCCCCAGCCACTTGTAGGCCAAGGTACGCCACTCCAGAAAAACCACTCATGCTCTGACACCAGTCAGTAACATTCCTAGACTTAACAGGTTGGACCATGCTACTCTAGGGAACTCTTTCATTCCCATAATACGGAACATACAGTAACATACCCAATAGTCAACTGAGATATGCCACATAAATTTACTCTTTAAACTACATGCAACTAAAACATATACATACAACACTCTCGCAGAAGCTTTACATAAAAACATAAACAAACAATTACTTTCTGTAACATACGACTTTTATACTAAAATAACAGTAACTACAGATATGCAACATTTACAAGGAATTACCCATAAACATACAGGAATTTATAATCACATATATTATAAACCATAACATAGGCATGTAAATAACAAGAAGCATATCATTTTTATCATACAACTGGTACTTATCTTGGAAATATTGTCACCAACTGGGTACAGACCATCCACGAACTTCCCAGCCATAGACTACACTATTCATCACTCTCAATAGTGAGTCACCCCCGAGTTGGGACTGAACTCCACCCAGGGTAAAGGGTTCCTATCCAGGCTAAGGCTCATGGACAACAGGAAAGACTCTTAGTTATACATTGTCGTCAGTGCATCATACACCCATATATAACAGAATTTTCAAAAAAATATTTAAAAAGATGTGGGTATTATTTCCGCATTGCATCTTCATGATACCAAGTAGCATCCTCAAGACTATACCAGGTCCATTGAACCTTTACAAGCCATATGGCTCGGTTCCATAGTTGTTTGACTTTCCAGTCCAAAATGTGCACTATATGCACTTGAAAAGCACCTTCTTGCTCCACCTGAATCACATTCTAGTCAATAACATGATTAGCATAAGGTATATATTTCTTTAGAAATGATACATGGAAGACATTATGAATAGACATAGATACAGGCAATGCAATCATATAAGCAATTGGGCCAATCCTCTCTAGGATTTCAAAAGGCCCACAAAATCTGGCTGCCAACTTGGCACAGCTTCCCAACTTCATCGAACTCCTGTTATCTTTAACTTTCAGGAAAACATGATCACCCACTTTGAATTATTTTTGGGTTCTATTCTTATTGGCATAATGTTTCTGTCTGTCTTGGGTAGATTTTAAATTATGCTTAATTTTTGTCATCTGGTCTTCCATTTCCCTGAGCAACTATGGCTCAACTATTGTCCTATCAGCTGGATTATCCCAACTTACTGGAGTATTTCACTTTCTGTCGTAAAGTGATTCAAATGGGATCATATTCAATGATGTCTGATACCCATTGTTGTACGCAAATTCTACCAAGTGTAGGTAGTCTTCCCATTTCGATCGTTTGTCCATCACATACATTCTCAGTATATCTTTTATCACCCTATTCACCCTTTCTGTTTGCCCATCAGACTCAGGATGATAAGTTGTACTAAAGTTCAGATTCATTATGAATCCTTTGAACAATCCTTTCCAGAAATTTGAGGTGAATTTTGGGTCTCTGTCAAACACAATTGTTTTAGGAATCCCATGCAATTGTGCCACTTCCTTCATGAAAATATCAGCAACCTTTGTTTCCTTGTGCGTAGTTTTCAATGGAATAAAATGGGAAGTTTTTGTGAGATTGTCCACCACCACCATGATCTAATAATGCAACCTGCCTATTCTAGGCATTCGCATAATAAAATCCATTATCACCATTTCCCACTTCCACTCAGGAATGGTTAAAGGTTGCAGCAACCCCGTTGGGTGCCTATTCTCAGCTTTCACTTTCTGGCATTCCATACATCTAGTGATGTACTCAACGATATATTTCTTCATACCTGGACAAAATTAATGGCTCTTGATCATTGCCATGATTTTCTGATATCTAGGGTGCCCTGCATAAGGAACATTATGTGTTTCATGCAAAATCATATGTTACAAGTTCTGGACATTTGGAACAAAAATCATGTTCTTGCGTAACAATATTCCATCTATTCCCAACTTATAATTATCCACCTTCTGAAGCATCTTACCCTGATGTAGAATTGCTACCAATTCTCTGTACTGCAGATCTACATTTGCAGCCTCCAGAATTTTTCTTTTAATATCAGTTTGGTACATGCTAATAGATGTAGCATATAATTCGTGCACCTTCCTGTTGAGTGCATCAGCCACTTTATTCTCTTTCCCTTTGATATTCTTTATATCAAATTCATATTCGCTTAGAAATTCTAACCATCTACTTTGTCTAGAATTTATATTTGGCTAATCAAATAAATATTTCAGACCATTGTGGTCTGTTCTTAGCTCAAACCTCTTTCCCATGAGGTAGTGTCTCCATTTCCTCAGGGAATGCACTATGGATGCCAACTCCAAATCATGAGTGGCATAGTTTCTTTCATGGTCCTTCAACTTCCTTGATTCATAACATATGACAAACCCATTTTGATGGAGGACTCCACCAAGTCCTTCATTACATGCATCGGTGCATACGATGAAGTCTTCTTCTGGGTCTGCGACCCTTAATATTGGAGCACTTGTCAATAATTGTTTCAAGTGTTGGAAACTCTTCTCGCAATCCAGTTTCCACTGAAACTTCACTCCCTTTCTTTGAAAATAAGTGATTGGGTGTGCAATCTTTGAGAATCCTTCAATAAATCTTATGTAGTATCCTGCAAGACCCATGAATGATCTCACCTCTATCACATTCTTCAGTGCTGACCATTCTCTAATGGCCTCTATCTTCTCAGAAAACACCATTCATTAAGCACATGAAAACAGCTGGTCCATTTGACAACCCAAATGGTACCACTGTGAACTCATAATGACCATACCTTGTCCTAAAGGCAGTATTGCTAATATCTTCTTCTTTAATTCTTACCTGATGGTATCCTGATCTGAGATCTATCTTTGAAAATATCTTTGCATCCTTTAATTGATCAAAGAGGTCATCAATCCTTGGCAGAGGATACTTGTTCTTAGCAGTCACTTTATTAAACTGTTTGAAGTCAATGAAAAACCTTAGTGTTCCATATTTATTTCTCACAAATAGGACTGGGGCACCCCAAGGTGACACGCTTGGCATATATACCCCTTCTTCAGAAGTTCTTCAAGATGCATTTTCAACTCCTTTAATTCTGGTGTACTCATTCTGTAAGGAGTCTTTGATACTGGCGTTGCTCCAAGCATCAAATTTATAGAGAAATCAATGTCTCTCCTTGGGGGTAGTCCGGGTACCTCCTTGAAAACATCTTCAAAATTTTCCAGGACTGCATAATCCTCCAAATTTGGCACCTTATCTCTAGGTGTCTCTGCCAAATGAGCTGCAATTATTTGACATCCTTTTCTGTAACACTTCTTCAGCTACAATGATGAAATTTCTCTAATGGTTACTACCCTGGGGATTCCCTATACCTTCCTTGGTTTCCCTTCCTCATCCAAGAAAGTAAATGCTTTGTTGTGATAGTCTAAGAGAGTGTGATGTTGGTCCAACCAATCCATCCCAATTAGACAGTCATAGGAACCTAAAGGAAAGATATTTAAATTTTCCTTGGTGTTCAGTCCATTCATGTCTATGAGGCATGAATTAACCATTTCATTAACCTTTCTTCTGCCTCCTGTAGCTAGTTGCACAAACTAGGATTTCCCATGCTTGTTTCTTGTCAATTGCAAACTTTCCACCATCTTAGGGTCTATATAAATATGACTAGCTCTTGAATCAATCAAAATAGCAAGGGTTTGGTTGTTGATCATACCTTCCACTTCAATCATGTGGGACTGATACTCTGCTTACTTGTTGTCCAGGGCTACATAAATACTTGGCACATATATGCCCATGTCATCCACTGTTTCAGCTCGATGTACATTATGAACAACCCTACCTTTTTCACCTCTTTGAGGACAATCTCTGAACCTATGGTTCCATTTACAACCCCAACATTGAATAGGTGGCTTCCTTGGCCCTTGACTCCCTGTGTCTATCTTTTTGGGTTCTTTAGGTGTTTGTTGTCCTTGTGGATTATTTCTGAAGAATGGTGGCTTATCTCCCTTCTTCCTCTGATCCATCTTGAATTTATTATTGTCTTCCCAAGCCTTTTGGAAAGATGGTCTTGATTTCTACTGATCATATAGGCATTTAGCTCTTCTTATGGTCTCTTCTAATGTATTGGGATCATCATATTGTATTTTTTCACTGATGAATGTTGCAAATCCACTTAAATACCTTTCAATTTTGACTGTCACATCCTTGATGAAAGAGACATACTTCAGCAGTTCCAAAAACCTTCTCTCATATTCATCTATAGTCATACTTCCAAGCTTAAGTTCAAAGAACTCTTTCATTTTCTTGTCATAGTATCTCTTAGTCAAGTACTTCTTCTCAAAATACTTCTTGAATTTCGTCCAAGTAACACCTTTATCTACAATGTGTTGCACCTGCACAAGTTGATCCCACCACATGGAGGCCTTTCGTTTGAGTTGATAGATAGTGATTCTACCTTCTGCATGAGAAGAATAATTATCCAATTGAAAATACTTCCTCATGCCTATCAACCATGTTTCTACATATTCATCCTTCTTGTTCTCACCATCAAATGTAGAAGGTTTGATTTTGTTAATTTATCCCCTCAACTCATCCACCCCAGATCTCTTATACCTTATGACAGGGGATAGACTTGAGTTGTTTCATGTTCTCTTATGGGAATTCCTTTGGGAAATATGGTGATGTCTACTAGAACTTTCTACTTTTCTTTTATCCTCTGAAGGTTTGTGACTCCCAGATTTACTTGAGCCACTCTCCTTAACCAATTTCTCTTATATTCTATTCAAACACTCCAATAAATTCATGTTGAAGTCATCCTGCTGCTCTTTGTCTTTCATAAGCCTTTCATTATCAGCTTTATGTCTTTGGACATCCTTCTGCAAATTCTTAATGGTCTCATCTATATTCATATCTTCATTCCTTTCTTCTCCATGTCCATTGGAGTTCATTCCTTCCATGCCCAAATGGACATCCACCCCTCTGCTCTCATCTTGCTGACTGTAATTCCCATGTGCATCTTCCATTCATATGGATTCTGTGTTGGCCTGATCTGATCAAGTTGTTGTTAATTTTGCAAAACGTGCAGTCATCAAAACTTATCAGGCTAACAATTCAACAATTCATGAGAATATGCACCATTTTGGTTCAATATATACATCAAAGTTATCTCTCATGATCTCCTGGTGTTATTACCATGACAATTCTAGATAAGACCCAAGTCTTGGAAACACAAATGCATAATGATTTCAGAGATACACTTGTGCAAGAAGGTGGTTTTCCAAAACCACTTTCGCCAAGATGCGGTATCACATGTCTCAACATGTCAAATCCAACACTCGTGGAGCAGGTGATGGCTTAGTTAGATCACCCTGCTTCACTCATTCGGTACTTCCCATCTATGTGACATCAACTGAACACCGCCATGTAACGAACTCAAAAGCTAATCATTCGAAATGGATTGGTCGAGCATGGAAACCCAACCCTCTTATATGTAATCCATTTGCGCTTCATAAATGTAATTCTATAATTACCACTAAACAAGTATAAAGGTATCTATGTATCCATAAACAAAGTAATCTCCAAACTACTCGACTTTCTTCTCTCTATAAAAAAACCTTTTGTTATCCACAACCTGAGACACATGGACAAGGCTAAATCGAATGTGATTGGTTATTCAAGCAACATGCTAGACTTTCCAGTGAATAAGGAGGAAAGGGTCCTTGCGCACATTCTAGCAACTAAGTTCCACATAGAGCCGGCTATAGATTCGCGGTTGGAAGTCAGGCTAAATCCCACTATGAAATATTTAGTCATCAACATGCCAGCCACTAAGAAGAAAAGGACTAAGTGGAAGAAGAAGGAGGAATCTACGGCTGAAGCGGTCGAAAGTGTTGGAGAGAATCAATCGGTCTAGTTAGATTCTTCCTTAAAGGCGAAGATTGCTAAGTTGAAGTAATTCTTCAACTAATATAAGCATGTCTCAGTGAATTTTGAATAGCCAGTAGAGGAGGTAAAGAGTACCAGAGATGATAGGCATGTTCTTTAAACGACCCTTTTTTGCAACAGGCTAACTGTTGTCATCACCGTTTTGTAATTTTGTGATTAACACGATTATATAAATACAGAAACGATTTTTAGACTGTTTTATTACAATTTCTATCTAGTGATGTTATGAATCTTGTTTTCTTTTATAATAAGTTTTTTCTTGTAATCCTATATTTTTATTTTCATCTACTTAAATCGAAGGAAATTAAAACTCGGAATTCTTTTTAATTAATTCTTCGATGTGGTTGTGTGCTTCTTTTCCTTTTATTATTATAAAATTTAAACTCAAACTCATCGCCTTCCAAGTGACTTCGCATTCACTAAACTTTGACTTGTTCATTTATATTTATCGTGCATAGAAATATTACAAGGTAAAACGCTTTTCCGCGCACCT
>JZKD02S0442586.1:7532-17638 GCA_000966675.3 Picea glauca | reverse complement strand
GACCACCACTAGCTTTGTCTCCCTTGCTTAATTCGTTCAGCTGACCATCCATGAGAGATTCTTCATATGTTGATTGGGTCAGATGAGGGAAAGGGGGAGTGACCTCTACACTATGTATTTTAGGCTCAAGCTCTTATGCTTACCCTTCTTCTTCATCAACCACAAAATTGTTCTGGAAAGGAGCCTGAATTCTTTGGTCGTCTCTGTCTCTTTCCTTCTCTCTATGCATAGTTGGAGGAGCGAAATTATTTGGCCTTCTAAAACCTCCTTTATTTTCAATGTTGTGAGGGCCCTTGTAATCTTGCTTCCTTTCCACCTTCAATCTTTCCACCTCTTCTTTAAGAATGTTCATAACTCGGGTCAGCTCATTTACTTGAGAGTGGGGCAAAGAGGGGCCGGAAGTGGAGGCTTCTGACTTTTCCTTTCTTCTGTCTGTGTTGGCCTGGCTTCTCAATATGTCAGCTGCCAATATGTTGGATTCCACTTCTATAGCTGCATCTTGCATCTGAGCTAAAGAGGTGGCTCTTCTCTCTCTTAACACGAGACAGAAATCAGGGTCAAATGCACTAGCATAGGAAATTTGAGAAGAGGCCTCTGAGGGTTTAATCTCTGCAGGAATCTTGTTGTACATCTTGTTAAATATTTTGGAGAAGTCTGAGATAGACTCTCCTTCCATCTTCCTCAGAGACCCAAGCTCTATCATGTAATACATATAATCTTTTCTATCCCCCCACTGCCTCAGGAAAACATTATCCAGGGCTTCAATTCCAGCAATAGATCCAGGGGCCAGTCCCCTAAACCAATTTCTAACCTCACCATCCAAACTCTAGACAAAGACTCTCATCCATACATTTTCATTCTCAATATTGAGGTTTTCTGCATAACTGTAAAAAGCAGCCAAGTGCTCCTTAGCAGTTATGTATCCCTCCCCACTGAACTTGGGCATGTACTTCAAGTAGTCTCCAGCAGGGAGAGGGTTCATAGGATGCGGTAGGATTAAAGGAGCATATCTCGCAGCAACTATGGCATCCATTCTATTCGGAGGAGGATTAAAACCAGTCATAGGGATGTTAGGTAGAGGAGAACTTGGAGGAGAAGGAGTATGGACGGGAGATGTTGGAACAGAGGTTCTCGGAGGAGACAACGGAGAAAACAGAGAAAGAGCCAAGGGACCCGAGTGTGCAGCTGCTTCTCTCTGAGCAGTAGTAGAGATAAGAGGAGGGGTGGTGAAACCTTCTGAGAAACGTTGGTGCGAAGGCACGGCTTTCAGGGAAGGGGGAGTGACAAGAGTTTCTCCCTCTGACACTAAACCAGGAGGAGAAAACTCAGCAGGAACACTCCCGAAATTCAGAAAACGGGAAACCTCAGAGGGAGGTTGACTAGGAAGTTGAAAGGAAGAAAGTGGAGTTTTTACAGCAGGAGGTGGAGAAATACCTGTTTCAGCGACATAAGCTCCTTTTGCAAATCTCTTTCCCGTCCTACGTGCTGCTTCTGTGTCAACTTCTGGTGTAGCTAAAGGCAAGTGTGGGTTGGACCTTGTATGTCTGCCTCTCGAAGCCACAGTTGATAATGCGGGTTCTCCTCAGCGGAGTCGTCACAATGGAGTCACCAGGTGCACAGTAGCAATCTTCAAATTCTGATATCTGATGCACCTTCAAAATCAGTTGATCTTTGTCGTTCAATCCCAGGGAATATATTCAACATTGTCCCCGGCAACGGCGCCAGAAATGTTGGCTATCGGAAGTCACTCTTGGATTGCTTGTAGGAGCAGAGCCCGACGCCCATCAGTTAATGTCACGATTTGTTTTAAAGGGGTGATCTAATGGAGGAAAACTCAAGGCGATATCTCTCTAACTCGGGGACTGAGTCTGGTACATATGGTGACAAAGGAGGTCTTGATCCAACTTTAGCCAGTAATTTGATAAAAGGGTGAGTAGGTGGAATAATTAGTGAGAAAAATGAACAAACAACTTTGGGCAACAGTCTTACGGCTATTCGCAGAAGAAAGACACTGAAGGCAAGATCCTCTTGGCTCAGGGTCTCAAGAAACTGAGGAGGACTCGACTGGATCCTCCAATTCCAAGTCACTCAGCGTGGGGGAAAAATCACAAGAGCTGGCTAGAAACATTATAACTGTTACAGTGATCCTACCAACATCATCCTATAACAATTATAGCTCGACTGGATCCTCCAATTCCGAGCGATTCTAACACAGTGGAACAAAGATGTAAAAGAAACTGGCATTCATCAGGAAAGAAGTCTCAAGAGTGCATACATAACCAGAGTATCAGTGCTTCATTAAATATTTACAACCGGCAGCTCAGCTCAACCATCGATAGATACAAAAATGGCGAAAATGCCGTCATATACTCAAAACAACAACAACAGCGAAATCAAGACACTGCATTGAAAGCTTTGCATCTGCATGGCTCCTGACAGTCAACATCTGAAAGATCGTGCAACTTATGTCAGACGCAATCTTATTTCTTTGACAGTTCCAACGGCGAATCGACGTGCCTTAAATTCATGACCTTGCTTTCCCATTAAGGCGGAGGCGATGTCTAACCACCACCAACCGCTTCAATAAATGCTTTCTTGGGATCGAGGACGATCTGGCCAACTTAGCACCTTGGGATATTGGAGACTTCTCATGCTGCCATCTGGAATAGCTTGACTGGCTCAAAGGATATGCGTGAGGAGCCATCACGGAAGGTGGGGGGTATGGAAATGGAGTGAAGGGGCCGAAACTATGAGGACGCGAAAGAAGTGGTGAGGTGCGAGAAGGGTTTTGGGAGAGACACATGGCGAAAGACGTTAAGCAGAGAAGGCAGGGAAGCAGGTGCAATGGACAACTTTAGTGGGAGGCTGACATGGAGGGAAGGAGGCGTGTGGTGGATGGTGTGTGGATGATGGGAAGGAAAGAAGACCATGTGGACCATAGAGGGGAGGTGGACGGATGGCACATGGAAGCAGGATAAAAGCAGTCGGAAGGTGACGTGATGGGAGAAGGGCCCACGCAAGCTTAGGCACAGAGCAGTTGAGGATGGCAGGAGTGCATGAGCGCCGCTGATCCAGGCATTGAAATCTCAGCTGTCAGAAAGTTGCACCCCCGATTCCGGACCCCCCCGCTCCGCTTAAAGGTAGAAAGGCAGGGGGGGTCCGGAATGGTCTTTATTGTCGTTGATATGGGCATGCTAATCTAAACCGTCGGAGAGTTGCGCCCGCGATTCCGAACCCCCCCCCACTTAAAGGCCGAAAGGCAAGGGGAGTCCGGAATTCACTGTGCGCCGTTGATGTATGCACACAAATTCCAGCCGTTCAAAAATGATTCTTGTTTAACAAAGATGCACTCGCGCCCAAAACTTAGGACAAGTGGGTTTTTGACCCATCCTTTTACATTCTAACTCCCTTACAAGAAATATCTCTAACACTAATAATTAATCATTTCGCGGTTTTGGTTTTGGGGAATGCTATCTCGAGCTACCATTAAAATCTCAAAGTTCGAATACCCAAAAACGTTTAAAGTTAAACACGATTAATTAATATCTTAAACAAGATTATATGATCATTAATCTTTCATGAACTCGCGATTTGGGAATTTTCAAACCTTTTTCATCCAAGTCCCTGATCGCAAACCACCAACATTAATGGCATTAATCATAGATCTACGACAATGATTTCAATATAGATTGCAGATTGTCACCTAGATATTAAAATTAAGGTAAATGAATTTTTCGTCACTAAAGGTATTCGTAATCAATATGCTTAAGGTGAATAAGAATATTTCATTTTGAATTATATTTTTATTCTCGTAGAATAGTAAGTTTTAGCCAACTGAATAAGCTCACACATTCTCCTATAACAGGTAATACAGTTCTAATTTCATTAATATCATGGCACCAAGAAAGATGGCTAAAGTAGCTGGTGAGAGCAAAAACTCGAAGACAGATGTCTTGTCAAACACCTCACTGAGAGCCATCGATACTGTAAAATCATGGACATAGGTGTTTGATATTCTAGAGCATGAGATGAAAAATTTCCCAGAGGATTTAGGGGACGTAGTAACCTAAAATCATGCAAATAAACTCAAGGATATAACTGAGTCAGAGCTACACAAAATATCCACGTGGCCGAGGCTCATGCCATATAATGACATGATAGGTTGGGACCTAGAGAATGTCGACATTTGAACCAGGAGCATTTGCAATTCACATAAAGGTGTTGTTGGGTCTTTTCGACTGGAACATATACAAGTAATGTATAAATTATCCCTCATTTTTAAATACAGTTACAATGCTGCATTCATAATGGAGTTTGACCAACAAGAGTGCTCATAGTATGGGAAAAACTACCCCGATTTAATCAAGGACCAGTGGGGGCACCCTGAGAAATTCAGCACTGATACTCATGGCATATATTTCATGACATTGTTAGATGCCCATATGATCTATGTGGCTATGATGTTATGTAGGATATTCGGGAAAACAAACTCCTCTCATTTCCTATTGGCATGGACACCAATTATGCATGAAGTATCTAAAGGCTATTCTTTCAACTGGGCCAAGATGTTATCACACAACCTGGCCAAGGAAATCACAGGGTATTGTTGGACATATTGTCATTCATGTGTTGTCATTGATTTCAATGGTCATAATAATTAAAACAACAAGGTTAATCTCAGGAATAAAAGTATACTAATATTCGACATAATAACATCACCTTAAGGATGAAGCAATTCATGATTATTGTTGATCATGATAGGATCAACAATGTTCCTATGATAAAAACTCAGGAGGGTTAGCAAATGTAGAGATAGGTTGAAGCAATTTGTGATTATTGTTGATCATGATAGGATCAACAATATTCCTGTGATAAAATTTCAGGAGGGTTAACAAATGCAGAGATCAAATCTTGGAAGGAAAAGCATATGCTCAAGGTGAGAAGTCTCAGCAACCATCCGATCAGAGTGAGAAGCCTCAACAGCCATCCAATCAATAAATTGACCATTTTGATAGTCTAAATATTATGGACGTCATTCATATGAGTGACCGTGGGCTTAAGGATCATTGGAGGATTGTGGTCGCCGGATCTGCAAGCCAGATTAACGGTAGGGATGAATTGTGGAGATCAGAAGGAGAATTAAATGACTCGCTACTTCCAATCCCACAATTGGTCTAGATTGTTAGATCTCACAAACTCTGATATCGACGACCGTGGTTGATCCAACAAGCGATCAAATTAAGTCAGATTGAGTTTTGATCGTCGGATGCACAATCGCTAGATCAACAGCATGGATAGATTACAAAGATCGAAAGGAGAATTAAATATCAAGCTAGTTCCAATCCCGTAATTATTCAGGACCTTCTAATATTATAGCTTCGAAGATCGACGATTGTGGTTGACTCAACAATAGAGCACAACTTCAAATTGCAGAATTTTGGTGACAAGTTGAATCACTCGCAAGTTGTGGTTCTACAACCATCCTTGATTGTTGATGTTTTTCGAGAATCTTCACAACCTTCAGATCACTTTAAGTGGAAGGATAGGATAAGCGGGACTAAAGGGTTGATAATTTGATTATTTGAATACCCGTCAGCCGTCGGATCAAACTCGAATTCCCATCAATCATCGATCATTTTTGAGTGGAAGGATAGGATAAGTGCAGTAAGATCTGAGATCTCATTTATGTGAATTTTCATCACACGTTGGATCATTCTAAGTGGAAGGAAAGGATAAGATACAAGAGAAGCACCATAGATAGATCGAGTCGTTGATCCAAGATCCTGATCGAATGAACATATTTCACTTCGGGTCTACAGATGAGAGGAGGTTACACTCCAAAAAGTTTGAGATGTGAAATTCCCGAAGCCCGGAGATCCGGAGAGTCGAAATAAATTATCGACCGTTGGATCATCCAAAGTAAGCCTCATTTGTCCAATTCAAGAGGACACCTGACACACCACGTCAGCAAAGACATATGGAAGATTATGTCAGCAGACCATGTCGACAAGGACATATGGTGGAACATGTCAGCAAAGGATGTGTTGTAGACTATGTCAGGGGACCACGTCAGCAAAGGACGTGTGGCAGACCACGTCATCAAGGACATGAGTCATATGATCTGAAAGATCACTTCAGGTGTATTATCAACCCTTGATAATAGTACAGTGGAAGGATAGTGTAAGTTTGAAAAGTTGAAATCCTGAAGTCCGGAAGGGCGAAGTTCCGACAGTCGTCCATATCAATGTTTGATTAAGTCCTAGCCGTCGGATTGAACAATGAAAGGATGAGTGTAAGGATCAAATATGACCATTGACTTGTTTCCCTACAATAAAACGTCTGATCTGATTCAAAGGTTTGAAAATTTGAAAACCCGAAGTTCAGAAGGGAGAAGTTCTGTTAGTCATCCATCTCATCAAAAGATTGAATCATGACCATTGAATTGATAAGAGCTCAAGCTCTTGTCAATCCTAGCATCTGGTCACCGCCGTTGGTCATGTGATATAAGGGATTTAAATAAAATATAATACGTCATTGTAATTGGTAAGCCCGTGGTTCTGTAAACGCTCGGTCACATGTAATGGTTTGAAGGAAGCACCTCCATAGAATTTGGTTCCTGTGAAAATAACAGAGGTTCGCGATCGAGTTTAAAGGATGAAATTGATCCATATGTGATCAATTTATGAAAATCCTTCACAGTAAAAATGATAATCAATGATTATGGTTAAGTTTAAACATAGAGGTACGATGGTTCAAATCCAAGGGACACAGTGTGTCACTCTCACACTATTTTGAAGAATATATAAACAAGGAAGAGTTTTGATAAGAAGTGTGTCCCTGTAGTCCAAATAAGAGAATACATTAAATCAGAGAAGTAGAGAGAGATGCAATAAAATAATTGAAACAAAAGTTTGTCCATATTACAAAAATCAAGGGTGGTTGGGTGGTGCAAGGTTAGGTCGGTGATTGCAAAGGAATTTGGTGCTTCCTTGTCAATTGTAGCTAACTAAACAGGGGGCTGTAGCCTCCTACCAGTTGGTGCTGGTGAATAAGGGTGTGGTTGCATCCTGATCAGTTGGTGTTGATCGAAAAGGAAGAATATATTCCTTCTATGTAACATGTAAAACAAAATTTGCAGTTAATAGAAAATCATTTGTGGTTTTTCCCATTTTGGTTCCATGATAAAATATTGTGTCAAAATTTTGTTTGCATAAATAAAATAAAATTGACAAAATTACTATGTCACTGATTCACCCCCCCCCTTTTAGTGACAGGATCTGATCCTTCAATTGGTATCAGAGAAGGTCTCTTCACAAAAATTTTAAAGGACTTGAGGAGGAATATACATTAGAATGGATTAGCAGTTGAAGAAGTCATAAAAAATCCCCCTATTTAATGGTGAATACTATGTCTTCTGGAGTTTTAGAATGAAAATCTATTTGATGTCCATTGGATTGGAAGTATGGACATTAGTGGAAAAGGGATATGATGTTCCCAAAACCACTCCCATAGAAGCAGAAGACAAGAAACAATTTTGGGACCATGAAAAGGATTTAAACATACTACAAGCTAGACTGAGTAAGAAAATCCTTGCTAAGGTACTAAACTATAATAATGAAAAACAACTCTAGGATAAATTGGAAAACATATATGCAGGAGATTCCAAGGTAAAGAGGGCCAAACTCCAGACTCTCAGAGTATAATATGAAGGTCTAAAAATGAAGGATGAAGAAAATATCTCAGATTACTTTGAAAGAATCGATAATATTATTAATGCAATCAGAGGATTGGGAGTAGAAGTGTCAGACAATGAGCTATTTTAAAAAGTACTAAGAACACTACCTATTCTATACAATCCTAAAGTGTCTTGTCTTGAAGATCGGGATAATCTATATAAACTCACCATGGACGAATTGTATGGAATCCTCACTGCCTATGAGTTAAGATTAGGTCATGAGAACCTCCCACAAGGAGAGGAAGCCTTCAAGTTTCTCAAGAAAACAAAAGGTCAGAAGCAAAAACCTCAATCTAGCCATCATGAAGAATCTGATGTGGAAGAAGCCAATTTTATAAAGAAACTACATAAAGGAGCAGGGAAGTACAAAGAAAATCTCCCTTTCAAATTCTTTAACTGTGGCAAGGTTGGAAACTTTGCAGCCAAGTGTCCCTATCCAAAGGAAGACTCCGAGGATGAAGAAAACAAAACTAAACAATACAAGAAGAAGGAAAAACCCAACTACAAGAAAAAAATTTACAAAAGAATAAAGAATTTCTACTCAAAAGAAGAAAACAACAGTTCATCAGAGTCTAGTGACAATGATGAATCCGATGATGATGAAGTCCTTTTTCTAGGTATTGAAGAGTCTAAGAATATAGAAGAAACTAACATGAGAAAGAGTCAGAATATGAAGAAGAAATAAATATGGAAGAAGAACTTCTCAGTTCCTTGGATGAGTTAAGAAAATACAAAACCAGATATAGACAACTAAAAAGTTTTGTAGTTGAACAAAAAAACAAACATAAGAATAAAGAAAAGGAGATGAAGAAACTCATGAGAAACCTGAAAAAACAAATCCTAGAAGCAAATAGGAACGAAGAAAGTCTGGAAAAGTCTCTTAGAGAAAAACAAACAACCTATGAAAGAATGGAGGAAGAAATAGTTCACCTGAGAAAATAATTGGATGCAAAGTTCATTCAAACAAAATATGAAAATAGTTCTAAAATGTTAGATAATATTATTACCACACAAAGGGATTCATGTAATACAAAAGGAATAGGCTATTCTAAAGAAGAAATCCAAGTTAATTCAAAGTCTTATGCAGATATTCTCCTCGGTACATTTAAGAAGAAAAATGAAGAGAAGACAAGAAATGATCAGAACTTTAGAGGACAACTTCCACCCATCAAGAAGGAAGATAAGATAATACCAAAGAAGTTTTATCAAAACAAGTATCCTTGCATTTTCCTTGGTTATTTATTTTCATGCTCTAATTTCTGACACAAAGCTAAAAATTGTAGAGCATATAGAAGGAAAAATATGAAGGTTAAGAACTATATCCTTTAGGATAACCAAGCAGTAAATCGAGTTAAAAGAAGAAACTAAAACTCCTTTTCACCTCTACAAGAAGGGTACCTACAATTATTCATATGTCATAATTATGGACATAAGGCCATTAATTTCATATTAATGGAAGTCTCAGAAAATCCAAAGTTCATTAGAGAGAAAAAGAAACTTTAGAGAGAAAACACATCAAAAAAAGAATGTCTTATTTCCCTAAAAGATCAAGATAAAAAGGATCTCTGGTATGTTGACAGTGGGTGCCCAAAACCTATGACAGGTAACAAGGAAAAAATTTTAGACTTAAATAAACAAAAGGGTAAAGTTACTTTTGGTGATAATTCTTCAGGTAACATACTTGGGAAAGGCACTCTAATTTTGGGAAAGGACAAAGCCATAAATGTGCTACTTGTTGAAAAAATGAAGCCTAGTTTATTAAGTGTAAGACAAACTTGTGATCAGGGGAAATTTTGCATCTCTGATTCCCAAAAATTTGAGATTAGGAGAGAAGACAAAGGAACATTAGTTTATACTACTCCTATAACTCCTAAAAATGTGTATATACTAGATGCAAAACTGAATGAGGAATGTCATATGAATCTAGTAGATGAAAGTTGTCTATGGCATATAAGGTTGGGGCATATTAACTTTGAAAATCTAGTGAAAGTCAAAAATCTTTGTGGGTAGTAAGAAACTTGTCAAAGATCATAAAGCCCTCAAATACTATGTGTATACACTATCAACTAGGGAAGCAAACTAGAATAAGGTTCAAAGAAAAAGAATACACAACCTCAAAACCTTTAGAGCTTGTTCACACTGAACTATGTGGACCTACAAGGACCAAGATTTTTCAAGGAGAGTCTTACTTTATGTTGTTCATTGATGATTTTACTAGAATGGGTTGGATATGTTTTCTCAAAGAAAAATTAGAAGCACTTAAAAAATTCAAAGCATTTAAAACCCTTGCTGAAAATGAAAAGGAGACAAAAATCAAATGTCTTAGATCAAACAATGGTGGTGATTTTACCTCAAAAGAGTTTGATCTCTT
>JZKD02S0442575.1:0-11074 GCA_000966675.3 Picea glauca | reverse complement strand
CACTATGGTTTGTCTTTAACTCAAATATTTTTCCCATGAGTTAGTGCCTCCACATATTCAAGGAATGCACTATGGTTTCCAACTCCAAATCATGAGTAGCATAGTGCCTTTCATGTCCTTCAACTTCCTTGATTCATAGCACACTACATACCCATTCTGACTAAGGAATCCACCCAGACCTTCTTTACATGCATCAATGCATACAATAAAATTTTCATTTGGATCAACAATCCTCAGTATTGGAGCACTTGTTAATAATTGCTTCAAGTGTTGGAAACTCCTTTCACAATCCATTTTCCACTCAAAATTTACACCTTTATTTTTTAAGGAAGTGATTGGGTGTGTAATCTTTGAGAATCTATCAATAAATATCCTATAGTAACATGAAAGGCCCATGAATGACCTCACCTTCGAGACATTCCTTGGTGTTGGCCATCCTTCAATGGACCTTATATTTTTTGGATCCACTGCTATCCCTTCCTATGAAATGATATGGCCCAAATAATTAATTTCCTTATGGTAGAATGAGCACTTTCTCAAGTTGTCATACAACTGATGCTCCCTCAATACCTATAAAAACATTCTTAAGTGTTTTTCATGCTCTTCTTCAGACTTAGAATATATCAAAATATCATCCAAGAACATAATGGTGACCTCATCCAAGTGATTCCTAAATATACCATTCATGAGACACATGAAGATAGTTGGTGCATTTGACAACCCAAATGGAATCGTTGTGAACTCATAATGGCCATACCTTGTTTTGAAGGTAGTATTACTGATATCGTCTTCTCTAGTTCTTACCTAATGATAGCTTGACCTGCGATCAATCATGGAGAATATTTTTACATCTTTGAGATGATTAAAGAGGTCATATATCCTAGGAAAACGATACTTGTTTTTCGCAGTTACCTTGTGTTGGACATGCAGTTTTGGAGAAAAATTTAAGTATGAAGAAATCACATAGAAGGAATAAAGAGCACCAAAGGAATAAAATTACACAGAATGAAGATAACACACAGACAAGAGAATAAAGAAAGTGAGTGAGAGAATAAATCACAAAGGACGATAGTGTGCCTTTCCATAAATAGAAGAACAAAAAAGTTGTATAAAGAAGGACAAGTAAAAGAAAGCAAATGACCAGTTAACTAAAGCTGGCCATGCCATGCATTGCATTGGGTTATTTTTTGGATAGATAGAATAGCTATTTAAGCCCTAGTTTTTCGGTATAAATATGTAATGGGATTGGGAGATAGAGATACATATACATATATGTGTGTGCATACATGAGAATGAATGTTATGCAGAGTTTATGAATGTAATAGAAAGTTGGAAAAGATAGAAGATGAATAAAGAAAGAGGTTAGAGAGGATATTATGTCTTGTGTTCTTTACATGTTTATGTGGGTTTATTTAATTATTCTATACTTCACAAGATTAAGGGTCAAGAGCTAACGGATTTGGTGCTTATGGGTTAGGTTGTTTAATGGTTAATGGATTAGGGATTATCAGATAGGGGATTAATGTTTAAGTGCTTAGGGAATAGGGGTTTATGGATTAATGTATTAGAGATTAGTATTAAGCTTTAAAGGGTTGATGTCTTAGGGGTTAGGGGATTTAGATATTTTGTGTTAAGGGATTAGTGATTAACTAAGGTTGAGGGATTAAGGGTTAATTAGGTATTAGGGATTATGGTCGCTTTATGGGTAAATGGATTAGGGTTTAGGTGAGTTAGGTATTTTTTGGAACTCTCTTGAAATTTCATGGAACCTCTTCCAACACGCCAATCACCAATGTCGCACGATGAGCAGTGAATGGGGCCAACTTTGAAATTTCTTCAAATGTTTGCTATATGTGTTGAAATTTGACATGGTTAGACTAGACACATGCCTTGAAAGTATGTGAGGGTTTCAAGACTCAAGGATACCCGATGTCCCCACATAATCTATATGTAATTTATGTTTATTTTCTTCATGTATGCATTTCTCTGCATCGTCTCTATGACTAACATTACCATGATCATAGATAGCCTTCATATAATCTGCATGTGGAGTTAAAAAAGTATTCACAGTGTTTAAAGCTTCATCATGCTTGACTTTAAATCGTTGTAAACAACATATGGTCTTGGAAAAATCTTGTATATAGGAAGCTAGACTGATGGCTAGAACAATTTGTGATGCAACCCCCCTACTCCCCCGTAGGGATGCGCAACCTCCTAGCCTAGAATATTTCAAAATGATGAGTCATATCAACTCCCCGTGTCCATCTTTGAACCCAAATGAACTATACACAGGTCCCTTTTCCTTCTGGTGTAGGTGTAATGTCACCCGCGACCTTTCCTTTTGCTCTCCTATGAAATCTCAAAGTGTTGGGCGTTAGCTCCTTTTTTAGGTAAGCCCCCTCTCGATGTAACCTTGGGTGATGTCCATGAGATTGCAGGTGCCCTCAATGTTTTAAAGTCCGCGCAACTCCTATTTTCAAAATGCTTCGGGACCGTCGATCTCCTGATTTTGACGGTACTATCTGAACTGGTGGTTCATATTGGCCCCTTCCAAATCCATAGACCAGATCTCTTCGAGATTCCAAACTTCGGGGTTTTGAAATATCAAACCCAACTTTATTTTTTACTCCAATATTCTGGAGTTCACAATATGTAGACACCTATCCTGCTCAATCAACGATCCTGCTCCTACTTCGGGCATTTGACCTTTCAACTCAGATCAATGGTCCTACGACCCTCTTCTCAATTGACGATCAAGATCTTCTTTGGGTATTTGGACCTTTCCCCCTCCCCTTTCTTTCAGAGTTCTGGATCAGTCACCATGTGTCCACCTTCAGATCGACGGTTCTCATTGATTCAGATTTCCAGACTTCATAATTCTCAAATCTCAACTCTTCTCTTAGTTACTTTTATCCGAAGTTGGTAAAACTCTGACACGTGTCTCCTCCTAGACCAATGACTGCGATCCCCTTGCATCTTTGCACTTAGAAATAATCAACTCTCAAACTCTTCACTTCCCTCGAAGTATGAAAAATCCTTCTACGTGTCCACTTGATCTGACGATCGAGGATTACTTTGGGTATTTACCCGGAGTGCATGGATTTATGCCACGTCTCCCTAAATCTGACGACTACGAATTACTTCAAGACTTTACGTGGATTCCACAGATTCATGCCACATCCCTTCTGGATCCAGCAATCCAAATTCACTTCGGGTCCTAGAGATTCAACAGTCTCAATTCTCAACTGAACCCCACTACAATTTACCCAGAGCTCACTATCTATTGACAAGTGTCCCCTCTCAGATTGAGGGCTCTCGACCCTTCATCTATTCAAGCTTCGGGTATTTCAAATCTCAACTGGGAAACTCTCGAATAGATTACCCGAAGCCATTTATCCACTGACATGTTCATCTAGCGATCAACGGTCAGGATCCTACTTCAAGTGTTTCACCTCCTCTTCATCCAAAAAATTCCAGAGCTATGGATCTTTCACCACCTGTCTTCCTTGATGATGGACGGTCCCAAACTACTTCGAGAATTCAAAAATTTAGTTAGTTCTCCCTCCTATGTGTACGAAGCGCTAAGGCTCATGCACCTTGCTCTGATTAGACAACTGTTGATCCTTTGCACTATGATCCAATTTCCACAGTCATTCCTCCTCCTGATCTTCTGAGTTCTTCTGAATTAGAAAATTTTGTCAGTGTTCAAAGGTTTCGACCTTTGAAATTTCTCCTGCAAACCCAACTATCTTGGTTCTCACTTACGCTCTTGCAAGAATTATATCTTCTGGTCTTTTGGACTTAGAATAAGTCCGTCTCCTACGCACTCTCTACATTATCTCTTCTAATTTTGATCTCCTCAAAGATTTCGACCTCCCAGGCACTCCTTACATTTCTGGGATTTCGTCAAACTCAGATTCGAAGGATTTCTTGAAAATAAATTCTTCTCGCCCTCCTAGCATTCCTTCTGCTCAATGCACACCTTCCAGATATTTTCTACAGAGTGTTCAACAACTTTGTGAGTATATTCCTCTGATACTCTTCTCCCTGAACTCAACAAATATTTCTCTTTGTGCACACTTCCACTCGCTCGATGCCCACCTGGAAGAGCTCTACAGAGTTCTCAGTAACTCTGTTTCTCTCCAAACTCAACACAGAGTTCTTCATGTGCACTGCTTTCACTTCTACTGATGAAGGTCCAACGGTATCTCTCTTGAGCTTTCCCAAGGTTAACTTACCTCTGTCAATGCACTCCTTGCAGTCGAAACTCAAAGACGAGAAACAATTGAAACTCATACAATACTTCACCAATTCACGCATTCAAAAAATGAACGACATATAAAAGAATAAAAATGAATGCAAATACATAAACACATCATATGAAGGAAAAACAAATTTTCTATTATCTTTGTGTGTATATACAAATGTTTTACAAAAACTGGACTGTAATAGACTCCCAATTCTCACAATTTCTCCTAATCTAACTTTATCCCAAGTTCTGCTTCTAAGACCTCTCTACCTCTCAAGATATCTTTCTCCTAATTCTTTTTTACAAAAGAGGGCTCTACGAACTTATCCCCTTAACCGCCTTAGTGCCATCATTGTCTCAGTTAAGACACCATACTCCTACAACTTCATTACAATGAATGATGATCCATACCTGACTACGATCTAGACCTTCTTACACTCAACCATTGAAGGCGACTCTATTCACTACCTGTAAAAAGGCATGGCTCGGTTCTTACGAACTTACAACACAAATCCCTATAGGATCATATTTCTAATTTAAAAATGGGAGGGTTAATGTGTCTCCCTCTCTAAAATGTGCACTGATGTGATGGAATGCTGGCGCATTTCTAAGGTGGTGCAATGCTGCTGCATCATACTCCACTATTGGAAAAATCATGAGCTCCTGATCATGAGCTCCTCTTCTCTAGCATTGAAATCTTCCTAGATCCCAAACTCTTTCCTGGATTTGTCCTCTTTCTCCTCTACTTTGTTGTTGGTGCTGATGTTTCTTCTTCTTCATCTCCTTCATCCCTGCTGTTGTTGCAGGTTCTCCTCCATTCAACGTCCCTTTGCTGAATTCTCCTTGTGCTGACCTCAACATCAACTTTCTTATCTCTTTGATCACCATGTCCAGTGGCTCCAGTGGCTGGCTCTTCTTATGTAGTATTCTTTGTTTCACTTCCTCCTCAAACACTTCAAAGGGTAGGTCATCATGATTTCCCATGGTGTCTTCATCTCCTCTTGTGGCACTAAGTTTCCACTCTGCTACAGACTCCAATCTTGCAATCTCCACACTCAGTTGTTGCTCAGTTTCTCACTCTGACATATTGGTTTCTGTCAGCTCCTCTACTGGTACATCTCAAGATTCCTCAAATTTCTCTCCTATATGGTATTCTCCTCCATCTATCTCCAACTTAGCCTGTTGGATATGCCTTGTTATTTCTAGGGTTTCCGGTTCCCATGCATCTCAACAAATTCTATGTTGTCTACTTCCTCTTCTGCTGCAGGCTCCAGTGCTGCAGTCATTTCCTATTAAGCTTCCTCGCTGAAAATTTTGAGAAATTCTATTGAATGCCCTTCTTCTGAAATTTGTATGACTGTCTTCTAGAAGCCATCTGCTGGTTCTGGATTATGCAACAAATCCTCCAATATTCTCAATTATATCTCCCATTGAGTGAGCATCTCAAATGTGTTCTCCTCTTCTTTTTCTCCTTAGGGAGATTCTGATATTTTCTCCTTCATCATGACAGTCATTGTTGGTTGTCCTTCCTCTGCTCCTACACTTTCATCATGTGCACTGGCCTTCACTTGGCTATTTGGTAGGAATTCTTTGATCCCTCCAATGATCAAAATACTCTTTTTCTATTCTTCTCTGATGGTGGAAGTTTCTAACTTCTCATCATCTTCATTCATATGGTCTACAAATCCACATGAATCTTCATCTATCAACACTCCTTGCTGATATGAACTCACTTCTGAGCTCTTGATACTTTCAGACAGTCTTATTTCTTTCCCCTTGCCCACCTGGAAATTTGGGACTTCTCTTCTGCCCACCTGGCAGTCTATGAGATCAACCGATCTCATCTCATTGCCCACCTAGAAATTTCAACTTTCAACACTGCTCCTCTGGCAGTATATGAGACCTTCCTATGATCTCTTTCTATTGCCCACCTAGCAACTTAAAAGTCCATTTCTTCCCTCCTAGTAGTTTATGAGATCTTTGACTGACCTCACCTCCTCCTCCTTAGTGAGGTGTCTCCCAACTTTTGGTTCACAGATGTGAATCACTTCTTCCTCTATGTCACTGAGGTTTTTAGCATGCTTCAACCACCTTTTCAACCCTTGTTGCTGCCTTCTATCCCACGACCTTTGAACATGCCATTTTTCCTTCCTGTTCAAAGGACATCCGTACCTCCAGTGTACCTTTTCTTCTAGTTTCATCCTCAATGCTAATTGTTCTAGCCTTGATCTTATCTCATTGAGCTCTAGATCCATATCCGGATTGTATTTCTTATTGTGGACTTCTATTCAACCACACTCATGGCCTTTGGTAGAAATTTCTACCTTCTACACGCCCTCCTGGAAAGCCTATGGATCACTCTAAATCTGAGAGCATCTCCATCTTCTCTCACATCTCATCTGGTTGTTTAAATTTTTGCTATTGCGCACATGCAACAACCTTCTCACAGAGCATCAGTACCTTGCCTTCCTTCACCTAATGTCTACATACAAACCTTCACTTTTGATACCACTTGATGTCATCATATTATCTCCTTTGCCTACATAATTGAATTATGTGCTCTGATACCACCTGATGCAACCCTCCTACTCCCCCGTAAGGTTGTGCAACCTCCCGATCTAGGATATTTCAAAATGCTGAGTCAAATAGATTCTTCAGGTCCCTCTTTGAACCAAAATCAACTATACACAAGTCCATTTTCCTTCTGGTACAGGTTTAATGTCACCCACGACCTTTCCTTTCGCTCTCCTATGAAATCTTAGAGTGATGGGCATTAGCTCCTTTTTCAGGTAAGCCCCCTCTCGATGTAACCTTGGGAGATGGCCACGTGATTGTGGGTGCCCTCAATGTTTTAAATTCCACACAAATCCTATCCTCGAAATTCTTCGAGACCATTGATCTCCTGATCTTGATGATACTATCGGAACTAACGGTTCAAATTAGCCCCTTCCAAATCCATGGACCAGATCTCTTTGTGATTCCGAATTTAGGGTTTTGAAATATCAAACCCAACTTTCTTCCATACTCCAATTTTCTGGAGTTGATGATTTCCAGACACCTGTCCTGCTCAATCAACGGTCTTGCTCCTACTTTGGGAGTTTGACCTTTCAACCCAGATCAACCGTCCTATGACCCTCTTCTCGATCGATGATCAAGATCTTCTCCAGGTATTTAGACCTTTCCCCCTCTACTTTCTTCTGGAGTTATGGATCTATCGCCATGTGTCTACCTTCACATCGACGGTTCTCATAGATTCGGATTTTCGAGCTTTGGAAATATCAAATCTCAAATCTTCTCTTAGTTTCTTTTATCCGAAGTTGGTAATCCTTTGAGGCGTGTCTCCTCCTGGACCAACGACTAAAATCCCCTCGCGTCTTCGGGCTTAAAACTTCTCAAATCTCAAACTTTTCACTTCCCTCGAAGTATGTGGAATCCTGATGTGTGTCCACTTGATCCAACGATCAAGGATTACTTCGAGTATTTACCCAAAGTGCATGTATTTATGCCATGTCTCCCGAAATATGATGACTATGAATTACTTCGGGACTTTACTCAGAGTCCACAGATTCACGCCATGTCCCTTTTGGATCTAGCGGTCCAAATTCACTTTGGGTCTTCAAGATTTGACAATCTCAATTCTCAGCTGAACCCCACTACAACTCACCCGGAGTTCGTGATTTGTTAACAAGTGTCCCCTTGCATATTGATGGCTCTCGGCACTTCGGCTATTTGGGCTTCAGGTGTTTCAAATATCAACTGGGAAACTCTTGAATAGATTTATTGAAGCTTCTGATCCACTGACATGTATCTTCTAGTGATCAACGGTCAGGATCCTACTTCGGGTTTTTCACCTCCTCTTCGTCCACCAAATTTTGGAGCTATGGATATTTCGCCACATGTCTTCCTTGATGATGGATGGTCCCAAACTACTTCAGTACTTCAGAACTTTGGTGAGTTCTCCCTCCTGTGTATGTGAAGCGTTATGGCTCGTGCACCTTTCTCTTATCAGATGGATGTTGATCCTTTGCACTATGATCCAATGGCCACTGTCTCTCCTCCTCCTGATCTTCTGATTTCTTCTAACTTAGAAAATTTTGTCAGTGTTCAAAGGTTTTGAACTTTGAACTTTCTCCTGCGAACCTGACGATC
This sequence comes from Picea glauca, assembly GCA_000966675.3. Taxonomy (NCBI): domain Eukaryota; kingdom Viridiplantae; phylum Streptophyta; class Pinopsida; order Pinales; family Pinaceae; genus Picea; species Picea glauca. Next base: position 2,676 of record JZKD02S0442575.1, on the reverse strand, counting down.
TTGGGTCTCACTTACACTCTTGCAAGCATTATCTCTTCTGAGATTTTGGACTTAGAATAAGTCTGTCTCCTATTCACTCTCTACGTTATCTCTTCCGGGATTAATCTTCTCAAATATTTCTACCTCCCACACGCTCCTTTTGTTTCTGGGATTTCGTCAAACTTAGATCCGAAGGATATCTTGAAAATAAATTCTTCTCGCCCTCTGTAACTTTGTTTCTCTCCGAACTCAACACAGAGTTCTTCTTGTGCACTCCTTTAACTTTTGCTGATGAAGGTCCAATGGTATCTCTCCTGAGCTTTCCCGAGGTAAACTTATTTCTATCAACGCACTCCTTGCGGACAATGTGCACTCCTTGCACTCGAAACTCAAAGACGAGAAAATATTGAAACTCATACAATAATTCACCAGTTCACACATTCAAAACATGAACGACATATAAAATCATAACATTGAATGCAAATACATAAACACATCTTATGCAAGAAAAACTACTTTTCTATTATCTCTGTGTGTCTATACAGATGTTTTACAAAAAATGGATTGTAACAGAGTCCCATTTCTCACAAGTTCTCCTAATTTAACTCTCTCTCGAGTTCTGCTTCTAAGACCTCTCTACGTCTCAAGATCTCTTTCTCCTAATTCTTTGTTACAAAAGAGGGCTCTACAAGCTTATCCCCTTCACCGCCTTAGTGCCATCACTATCTCAGTTAAGACACCATACTCCTATGGATTCATTACAATGAATGATGATTTAGACCTGATTATGATCTAGACCTTCTTACACTCAACCATTTAAGGCGACTCTATCCAATACATGTACAAATGCATGGCTTGGTTCTTACGGCCTTACAACACAAATCCCTATAGGATCAGATTTCAAATTTAAAAGTGGAAGGGTTAATGCCTCTCCCTCTCTGAAATGCGCATTGTTGTGTTGGAATGATGGCGCATTACTGAGGTGGAGCGATGCTCCTGCATCAATTTGGGTTACTATTGACTATACTTAATTCTTCATTAATGAATACATCTTTCTTTGGGAATACTTGCACTTTTCTATCTTTGCATGTAATGTTWGTTTTTTTCAAATTTCTTGCTTAATTTACAAGCATATTTCAATACTCTTTTGCTTGTTTAATTGTTGTACACATGGATGACTTATTTACTAATTATGATCAATTGTCATATACTTACAGTCTCTTGAGTTGATGACCGATTTCACTCATGTAATTATTTTAATATTTACTTTTCTTTTCCTTTGCACGTGACAATTTATTTCTACGCTTTATATTGTATTCATAATATGATCATGCAATTTCCAGTTCTTTTTTTTATTTTTTTTTTAAAACTTAGGTTACTAGTATTTTAGGTTGTATTCAGGTTAATGGGAAACTACCATAACATTTCCTGCATTTATTAGTTTATTTATGCACTAAAATTTAATTTACATAGTTAATTAGNGTTCTCCTAATTTAACTCTCTCCCGAGTTCTTCTTCTAAGACCTCTCTACCTCTCAAGATATCTTTCTCCTAATTCTCTGTTACAAAAGAGGGCTCTACAAGCTTATCCCCTTCACTGCCTTAGTGCCATCACTGTCTCAGTTAAGACACCATACTCCTACGGATTCATTACAATGAATGATGATTCAGACCTTACTATGATCTAGAACTTCTTACACTCAACCATTTAAGGCAACTCTATCCAATACATGTAAAAATGCATGGCTTGGTTCTTACGGCTTTACAACACAAATCCCTATAGGATCAGATTTCAAATTTAAAAGTGGAAGGGTTAATGCCTCTCCCTCTCTAAAATGTGCGTTGATGTGCTGGAATGATGGCACATTGCTGAGGTGGAGCAATGCTCCTGCATCAATTTGGGTTACTATTGACTATACTTAATTGTTCATTAATGAATACATCTTTCTTTGGGAATACTTGCACTTTTCTATCTTTGCGTGTGATGTTTGTTTTTTCCAAATTTCTTGCTTAATTTACAAGCATATTTCAATACTCTTTTGCTTGTTTAATTGTTGTACACATGGATGACTTATTTACTAATTATGATCAATTGTCATATACTTACAGTCTCTTGAGTTGATGACTGATTTCACTCATGTAATTATTTCAATATTTACTTTTATTTTCCTTTGCACATGACAATTTATTTTTATGCTTTATATTGTATTCATAATATGATCATGCAATTTCTAGTTCTTTTTTTTCTTTTCTTTTTTTAAACTCAGGTTACTAGTATTTTAGGTTGTATTTAGGTTAATGGGAAACTACCATAACATTTCCTGCATTTATTAGTTTATTTATGCACTAAAATTTAATTTACATAGTTAATTAGGATTAAATATGCATTCTAATTGAATATTAAAGGAAATCAATATCTAATTATATTTACATGTACACATAAATGGAGGATTAGTACCATCAATGGGAAAGGCTCTAGTGACTATATTAAGTAATTAATCTAGCCACATAATGAACAAGTTTAGGGATTTAAAACTAACTTATGTTTCCATCCTCATTTCCCCCCTCAAGATCCCTACAATGGTGTTTTCAAGTGTTGTACTTCATTCTTGTTTCAAGCATCAACATGTCCAACCATATTTATACCAATGCACCCCTCCTCTTCTAAATATTGCTCAATTTTTTCAATGTAGATAG
>JZKD02S0442552.1:277564-303356 GCA_000966675.3 Picea glauca | reverse complement strand
CTCGAATGATTCTCCCCTTATTCTTCTCACCGGGCTAACAGTTCACCCAGAATAGGGAGCGCTCCTTCAGAAAGGTCACAGAGTGCTATAACGCCCCCAGAAAGGTCCAGAGAAGGGCCAACGCTCTAAATTTGGGCAACGCTCCTACAAAGGGGTGGAAGAGCACTATAATGCTCCTCAACCATGGTGAAGGGGCGCCAACGCTCCTCAGGTAGTGTTAGAGGAGCGTTCCCCTTCCAAAACCTTGATTATGAAGCCTTCTAAGGTATTAAGAGATGTTTGACTTCAGTAGACCAGTTTCCTTCCTTCAAACTGAGTAAATGAGATGTTTCAAGTGCCTCTRTAATGTCRTCATTGAGGTAACATGATTCAACAGTATCTACGACACTCTTATGACCAACTTGCGACATTTGCGACAAGCTGTACAGGAGTTGCGACACTTGCGACAAGTGAGAGGTATGTGCGACACTTATCCAGTTGAGTGATTTGGACGTGTAACACTTTGATTTTGAAAGCAATGTTCACGGGCCTCTTTGAGGGGGAAACCTCCAGTTGAACATATCTCTATTACAATAATATCCAAGCTAAGGTTCTCATACCCTCGACTCTTATTTATACTAAATATGTCTATCAAAAGAAGCATCTAGAAGAAGATCCTTATAGAAGCAGAAGATTCTATTAGGTCTTCTTACATTTGACTTATTCTATTTTATTGCAAAGCCTTATTAATATTGACCTTTATTACATCCAAATATATTGTTCTACCTATGTGTGGGTTAGGACCCTAACATGTCCTCCCCTTAAAAAAAAGGTTGTCCTCAAGGCTTGAGATGTGGGAATTGCTACAGAATGGTAGCTGGTTCTCAAGTGGTATCTACTGGAGTTGTATCTTTCCATTGGACTAACACTTCCTTGATGGTTCTCTGACGCAGGTGACACTCACATTGGTCCAAAACTACCTGTGGCTATAGCCAAATGGATCCGTCTTCGGCTAACTCGGGAAGGTTGATTTGAATTTGGCACTTAGTTCCAATCACCTTCTTTAAAAATGAAACATGAAAAATAGGATGTAGCTTCGAATGACTGGGCAAAGCTAACTAATAGGCTACTTGTCCAACATGATTGAGAACGGTATAAGGACTATAAAATTTGGGTGCTAGCTTCTGACAATGCTCGGCCTTGAGGGAAGTTTTCTTGTAAGGTTGCAGTCGAAGAAACACCTTATCCCCTTCTGCAAATTGACGTTTAGAGCGACCTTGATCTACTTGTTGCTTCATGCAATTATATGCCATGACCAAATTCTCTTTGAGGGTACGGAGAATAGCCTCTCCAACTGTAAGTGTTTGGTCAACCGCCTGGACCTTCGATACATCAAGTAAGTATGAGAGAACTAAAGGTGGCTTCTGTCCATATACCGCTTCAAAAGGAGTCATGCGTGTAGCTGTATGGTATGAAGTGTTGTACCACTATTCAGCTAGGGGTAACCATTGAGCCCACTGATTTTTCTTTTTCGAGGAAAAACACCTCAAATATGTTTCGAAACAATTGTTGACAACTTCCATTTGATCATCAGTCTGGGGATGATAAGATGTGTTGAGATGCAATTGGGTGCCTTGTAGCTTGAACAGTTCTTGCCAAAAATTGCTTGTGAAATTTGGGTCACGATCATAAACAATAGAGTGCGGCATGCCATGAATCTTGAAGACATGATCCATAAAAATATGAGCCACCGTGGATGCTATAAACGGGTGTTGAAGAGCGCAAAAATGAGCATAATTGGAAAGGCAATCAACAACCACCATGATGATTGATTTATTTCCTGATTTGGATAAGCTAGTAATAAAATCCATAGAGATATCCTTCCAAATAGCAGGTGGAATCGGAAGCGGTTGTAGTGTGCTCGGAGATTTGACTGTTTCTCCCTTGTTGCATTGACACACATCACATTCATCGACAAAATTACGAATGTCCTGTTTCATACCATCCTAGAAAAAATAACGTTTGACCCTGTCATAGGTTTTGGTGAACTTGGAGTGCCCAGCTGTGGGTGTAGCATGAATCTTAGAAAGTACTGTGGATTTAAGCTTTGATTGTTTACTTAAATACAAACGACCTTTGTAGAGAAGCTCATCATGGAGCCAAGAGTGCCCTGGGGAAGCTGGAGCATTGGACTGCAATTGTTGGATCATATGCAAACTTTTGAGATCTTGTAGCCATTCCTGGCGAATGGCTTGAAGACAATCTAGTACAATGAAGAAAAGAGAAAAAAGGGATCCTTCATCTTCATATTTTCAGGAAAGTGCATCCGCAACCACATTGTCTTTTCCTCTCTTGTAAATGATATCATAATCATATCCAAAGAGATTAGTCACCCATTTTTGTTTCTCTGGGGAGGAAATGCGTTGTTCCAGAAAATACTTGAGGCTTTGATGGTCTGTCTTAATTTGGAAATGTTTCCCCAATAGATAAGGGCGCCACAGATCAATGACATATAGAGTATCCAAAATTTCATTTTCATAGATTGATTTGCCAAGATTTATTTCAGATAGTTGCTTGCTGGTAAAGGCCAAAGGTCAACCCTCTTGCATAAGGACAACACCAATTCCTTTCCCTGAGGCATCACATTCCAACACAAAGGTCTTTGTGAAATCATGAAGGGCTAGGACTAGAGTGGTGCACATGGCCATCTTCAAGGTTTGAAAATCTTGAGCAGTGGTTGGAGTCCAAGTGAAAGAGTTCTTTTTTAGGAGAGTAGTGATAGGTGCTACAATTTTTCCATAATTCTTAACAAACTTGTGATAGTACCCTTTTAAGCCGAGAAATCCACACAAGCTCTTGAGAGTATTTGGGTGAGGCCAGTCTTGCATAGCTTCAATATTTTTAGGATCCACCCTAATGCCATCCTTTCCAACCAGATGACCCAAGTATTCTACTTATAAGGCGCCAAAATCAAATTTATACTGTTTTAGGAAAAGTTGTTGTTGAGAGAGTAGATGGAGAACTCGATCCACATGAGCAAGATGGTCTGTCTAGGTTTTTCTATAGATGAGGATATCATCAAAGAAAACTAAGACAAAATGGCAGAGAAAAGGACGGAAGACATGATTCATGAGGATTTGGAAGGTGGAGGGGGCATTACACAAGCCAAAGGGAATAACCAAAAACTCATAGTGGCCCTCATGAGTTATAAAGGTAGTCTTGGGAATGTCCACCTCTTTCATATGTATCTAGTGGTAGCCCAAACGAAGATCAAGTTTAGTAAAAAATTGGGCACCACTCAATTCATCCAGGAGGTCATCAATGACGGGAATGGGAAATTTGTATTTAATGGTAAGTTTATTGAGGGCATGGAAGTTAGGACACATTCGCCAAGAAAATTCTTTCTTTAGGACCATGACCACAAGAGAAGAGTAGGGGCTCGTACTAGGGCGGATAACGCCTGCATTAAGGAGTTCCTGGACCATTTTCTCAATTTCATTTTTTTGGGAAAAGGGGTGATGATACAGACGGATATTGGGAGGAAGGCTTCCAGGTACAAGGGGAATGGAATGATCATGAACACCATGGGAAGCAGGGAGTCCTTGGGGAGTGGAAAAGACCAATTGATGTTTAGAAAGGATGGCTTGGAGGTCTTGTGACACCAAGGGTGTCTCTGTTGCTTGTATGGCATGGATTTGGGCAATAACATCAGAATGACCTTTTTTTGAGCAACTTTTCCATGCGATGGGAACTAATGATCTTAGGTGAACCGATAGAGATGCCTTGGAACTTTAATTGGTGACCCTCCTGGTCAAATTGAATGGTTAAGTCCTTAAAATCCATGAGAATGGGACCCAAAGTCCTTAGCCAGTCTGCACCCAACACAATGTCACAACCACCCATGTTGATAGAAAACATATGAGATTTCAAGTGGTAGTCACCAATTTGGAGACAGACATTTTCACAATGCCCTCCACATTTCATGGAACCACCATTGACAATCATGATTTGGAAATTATTGACAACATGGATGTAGCAATGAGTTTCTTGGGCAATGTGGCGATAAATAAAATTATGGGTGCTTCCACTATCAACCAGAATGATGACCTTCCGATGCTTGATGTAATCGATTAGCTTGAGGGTTTGGGGAGCAGAGAAGCCAGTGAGAGCATTGAGGGAAATGACTGGTTCTACTTCGGGAGGGTCTGAGGGAGGGGTTATGTCAGTGGTTTCAGGTGACTCAGACACAAGGGGAGTTTCAACATCCTCTTTCGAAATATCCTCGGAGATGGCCATAAAAATATTTTTTTCCTTACACTTGTGGCCCAGGAAATATTTGTCATCACAATTATAACAAAGGCCTTTGAGTTGGCATTCAACAATTTTAGCCCTGGTCAAATTTTGGATCTTTAGTGAAGCGGAGGGGGTAGTGGGATTTACTGGTTTAGGGTGAGGGATAAAGGAGGGGTTTTGGTTTTGAGAAGATACAACCTGTTGTGCTTATTTAGCTCTTTTAGTAGCCTCCACCCAACTCTGAGGTCGAGCCATGAGGACATGGGTTCGAATCTCATCCTTGAGGCCACTGATAAAACACTCTCAGAAAAAGGCATCAGACATGCCCTCTGTCCGAAAAACCAAGCGCTCAAAGGCAGCTATAAAGTCTTCCACTGTTCCTGATTGTTTCAACTTTGTCAAATGGGACAAATGGTTGGTGTTAGTGTCAAAGTGTTCATAAATATCTACCAAAAAGTGTGTCCAAGCAATATACCCTTGACATGAAGTTTTTCTCCATTGCCACCATTGCCAACGTTCTTGATCTAGATGGAGAACACCATACCAGATTTTGGCCAAGTCATCTATAATGTCGTATAAAGAGAAATAATGTTCCATTTGGGTTACCCAACCAGTGGGGTTCGAGCCATCAAATTTGGTCACATCCACCTGTGGAAGGCGTAGGTCACGTTGAAAGTGATGGTGCTGAAAGTTATGGGAATGAGAGGAATGCTCACCTTCATTATGTGGAGGTGAGTCAGAGGAAGGGTTATCTGTATGGATATGAAGCTTGGTGTAGAGTGATGAAAAGACAGATTCAAGCTAGGTGGTAAGGTCTTGCTTGATTTCCTCCATTGAGGACTGCATGGTTGTATTGATGGTGACAACATTGGCACTGAGTTGTTTCACTTCTTTTTGGGTCTCGGTGAGACTAGATTGCAAGGTATTGAAGCGAGCTTCCAAGTCTTAGCTACGGGTATGGGCCATGAGGACGATGGAACTGAAAAGGGGCAGGTGGGGTCAAAAATTTTGCTGAAAAATGATATGTATGAATGTGATAAGGGAGAAGAGATGAATCCAATGGAATAGGTCTCAATTAATGGTGAAAACATTTCCAAACTTTTTGTTTTTTACACCTACAGAGTTATACTCCGATCTGAAGAATACTGCAGTCATGAAATGCCCAAATTCTTAACCAGGAAGAAATGTGCAGTGATTTGGAAACCTGAACACAATTGCACAGAAATAGATCTTTTCTGTTTTAATTTGTTTATTTTTTTGTCCCCAAGGATTAGGTATTCAAGGGTTCTACAGACAAGGGTTTTCCCTATGCTATAGCTCTATGATATATGTGCGGGCTCCAACAGTAGTACTCGGCCCAATATCTCAGGTCACTAGCTAAGGAGGATAGACCGTACCCTTAGCCGTACTACCCGACTACCTAGGTACTAGAGAGTATCTTACCAAGTGTTGTTCTCGATGACACTATACCAGTCAGGCAACTGATCAATTTATCTAAAGAGGGCTTCAAGTAATCTAGGCTGATCCGTGCACAGGTGTTGTCTGATGCGCTACCACTCGAAGGGGTACCAACAGGGGTGACAAGGGTGGCCAAAAGATGTGCACTTAAGTACCACTTGTATTTCCTGCGTGTATGAATCCCTCAACCATGATTTTATGCGCATAATGATAGATCTCTGTGGCTTAAAGACGCTAGAATACGTCTCTACCCTGAAAAAAAATTTAACCCACACTTTCTGCCAAGGAAAGTGCTCTGATACTGCTTGTAATATACCAGATATAAAAAGTATGTAGAACATAAATAAAATGATAGAAATGGAAGAATAACAACAATATAACTAGAACAATCACCACAATAGCACTGAAATGATATAAGAATAACAACAAAAATAACACTTTTATTCTGAAAGCAATGTTCACGGGCCTCTTCGAGGGGGAAACCTCTAGTTGAGTATAGCTCTATTACAATAATATCCAAGCTAGGGTTCTCATACCCTCAACTCCTGTTTATACTAAATATGTCTATCAAAAGAAGCATCTAGAGGAAGATCCTTCTAGAAGCGAAAGCTTCTATTAGGTCTTCTTATATTCGACTTATTCTATTTTATTGCAAGGCCTTATTAATATTGACCTTTATTACATCTGAATATACTGTTCTACATATTTGTGGGTTAGGACCCTAACATTGCTTATTTGGTAAAGGTTTCCTAGTGGGGTCAGGTCAAATAATTTTTTACTGATGTAGTGTAGTTGGTGTTGACCGGTATGTGCTCTATTTTTTTTGCTTCGCCATCCTCTTTTTTTTTTTCTTGTTTCTACCTATTTTTCAAGAGACGCTTTTTTTTTCTTTCTTTGGCCTTTGTTGCATCCACTACTACCATCATCTCTTTGAATTGAGAACCAATACTTGAATTCAAAATATTTTGAATCAATGCTTGTTCTTTTTCTTGTTGTCGAGTTCTTTTGGCTAATCTATTTGTGGAGAATAATTTCTCCTTTATTAAGGGGGTCACTAAAGTCCAGTTATGTATCTTATTTGAATGTATGTTGCCAAATTATGTTGATGTCCTCTCGTACTGTAGTGGGGTCGATGACTTGCTTTCCTTTGAGTACTTTCTCGTGCTATTGTTTCTTTGTCGAGGTCTGTTTTGCTGGGGAGATGACTGCATTGTCGAGATTTTGAACAAATGGGGTAGTGTATAGGGATAATTCCCTTTATTCCTCTTGTTTCCCATTGATCAATGGTGTGAGGATGGTGGAACTATCACTTATTACATATAGGGGAATTTGTGTCTGAAACCCCATTTGTATGTCGAGCTCTTGAAACATTTGGAGCTTCATCCACTAATATTCCAATGCTTATGTATCTGGCCCTCCATTGATACCACACCAAAGATTAGTATGGTTGAGGATTATTTGTATGTAAGAACTTGGAGATAGGGATCAACAAACCTTTTTTTCTACTTGCCATTGGTGGGAGACATTGTTTACATGATCTACCCAACACTTGAACATTATCTCGGTGGTTGGAGACTCTCATGACCCGACTGCTCCCGGTGCAAGGGAATCACAATTGTTTATGGTCGGGGTATATTTTGATGTAAATGTAGGTTCCTAGACCATCCTTATTTGGCTCATGGCTATCCAAATTAGAAAATATGGGAATCTAATGGCCCTACCATTCTCTTGGAAATATTTGCAGTTACTTTGTATTAGGGTGGCTAGGTGATCTGCCCAGTCGAACTGGGATCCCTATTCCAATATTTGGCCAATCAGTTCTAGTATCGTGAGCTTAACATCTGAGGAGCGACCTGCAGTAGTGAAGAATAGTGAAATTGTTATAGAGGTCCATTTAGTGCAGGGGTTGGTGACTTTGTTGATGAGAATCCCTTTAGAATTTTTTCTCGTTGTCCCATTTGTGAGGGTCTGGAATATGGATCCAATTGTTTTCATTTGAGGTTTTGGGTACAGATACACCCCTATGCAATATTCTAATTATCATGTGGATTAATCCTCCAATGATTCCAAATGGATATTTTAACCATAGGTATCCATTATGGTATCGAATGATAAGAAATACGACGACCTCTTCTTTCCAACCATTAGATTCAATGACTTGTGGTGCACCCAGGATGTGGTGAATGCCTGCATGTTCGAGGAAATTTGTTTCCTCTTTCCATTCTCTAGCTTCCTTTCCCTAGGCGGTGAAGTTTTTTCAATTATGTGACTAGTCAATTTCTTCCATTCTTCCTGTGCGGATATTTTGGAGTCGTACTTCGAGCTCGGTTGTGCCTGGTTTATCAAAATTTGCTACTTGTCCCCTCATTCTAGGAATCCCTAAGATTTCTTGTTGAGTCGGGATGGTATGTGATATTTCTTGAGTCAAGAGTGCGACTTCATGTTTGGGACTATTCTTTCGCAAATGCTTTGGTGTAAATAACAATGAGGCGAAATCATAGGCCTCGTCCAAATTTGTATGCGGGAGATGGAGTAGGGTTTTTTATTTTTCCAATGATGTCATTAATACACATGTCTCGACATGATGTCGAATTTAATTGTTTGTTTGTCTGAGGTGACTACTACGTCGGTGGTGCCCAAGCAAGCGAGGTTGTCCCGTGGGATATTAATGTCATTAACTCCTTCCCACAGATTGGCCATGTTGAATTCATTTTCTCAGGTTATGTAATGGATTTGTTCATTTATGAGTTGATTCTCTTAGTCAAGTCAGTTATTCCAATTAGTTGAAGTCTTTCACTCATGAAATTCGACTGTGTTTGTTTCTTATTTCTTGTAAACTTGATGAGACTTGTTCGTTTGAAGACATGCTTTTGTTGCTTGGAGATTTGTTGGTTACTTGGATTAGTGTTTTTGTGTTCGCTTGATTGATATTCATCCCATTCAGTTGTCCTTCAAAACTCACACTTATAAGTTTTCTACTTGACCAAATGATGCATTGATCTTTCATTGGATCGACTAGTTTGCTTGTTTAGATAATGGTGTAGATCTTGATTAGGTATTGAGTTTTATCTTTCTTTCTTCAATTCATCTCTGTTTTTTGACCAGAGGATTTGTTCTCTTTTCATTTTTGCACAATTGTATTCTTTGATGTTACGCAATGATTGTATATCTTATACTTGTCGAACAATTTTTTGTACCTAATTATGGTAACTGACTTATTAGTTACATTATTTAGTTTTTATTAATCTTACTTAGATTTTCTTTTGGTGTTCTTTTTCCCTTTTTCTTTATCTCCTTAGGATTTGATTTTTCTAAAAATATTTTGATTTATTTTGTTGATTCTTGTAGAAGTTCCTCCTCTAATATGAATTCAAAGTCTTTAATAAAGTTACTTCTAATTATGTTCCAGTCGAATGTATGTCCGAACACTTCTTCGATCTTATACCATTTATGTGGTATGTCGGATAATGTATTTAGAAACATGTGTGGCCATAAGCGTTCATCCCGATATTATGATTTTTTCCATTCCTTCTCACATTGTTGAATGTGAGATACTAGGTTGAACTCAGGTTTGAAAGTTGGGATGTCTAGGTTTGTCGATAATTGTTTCCCCCCAAATATTTTGAAAAATTATAAAGTGGCAGTGTTCCATGTCTGTAGTCGAGGTACATTCATTTCCCACCATTGGGCTTCTTGGCATGTGAAAGACTCAACTAGACTTTGAATTCTCCCATGTCTCTGACCGAATTGGACACTTCGTTGACATGCACCGATGGAGAGTTCTTTTCACTAAACCTCAAGGGTTTCCTTGCGTTTGTATGAGTTAGAATGCATGTCGATGTTTTCTTTAAATTTACTTTTTCTACAATAGTTACAACTTGTACTGTGAAGCATGATTTGTATCGTGTTATTGGTATGGATTTTGTCGATCAACATTATTTTTCTTAGGCTTCATAATTCTCCATTTTCTAGTTGTACAATTCTGTATCTAAATTTTGTCCTATTGATAAGGGAGATTCAACTAGGATTTCTCCTTCATTGTTTGGATTGACATTGTGTCTTTTCTCATTTATTACTTGATATGGTCTTTGAGATTCCTAAGCTTCGTCCTATGTCTCGACCCAAGGTTTTCCTTCCTTTGGATCTAGTGGGATTATTTCTCTTTTGCTCCCTTTCAATTTGATCCTATCTCTTTCAAGGGAGATTTTATCTCACATGTTTCTTCCCCAAGGTCTGTCGACTAATGCGAGATAGGTAGGGATGCATTTGACTAAGTTTATTACTTCAAAATTGACTCTCATTGGTTTTTACATTATAGATGTTATTACGCTTTTAAGGCCATCGATCAGTTCAATGAACCTCATATCTGCTAGCTTTAGGAAATTCATTGTTGGTTATAGCAGTGGTTTTCTGAGTCAAATCCATGTTTCCCTTGGGAGTATGTTTACCAGAGATCCAAAATCAAATATAACTTCCTTGAACATGTGTCCTTCGATTTCGAGGTCAACTTATGGGTTGAAGTCATTGGTATGTATTTCTTGAGATAGTTGGCACAAAATTTTAACATATATTTGGCCTTCTTTATATTCTCTTAGAATAATTAGCAGGTCAATCAAATGACCGACCGTCTGGTTTTCTTTTAACAACTACAAAAATTCATCTAACGTTGTATCAAAAATGTTTGTGTCCTCTATTGTTCATTTTATCTTGGTCGATATTTTTGAAGAATTTCATCGCTTCCTGCATAAGTTTGTCTTGTTGATCTGGATCGGGGTATATATGTCGGTATCTCCTTTGTCAACTTGATAGGTATGGATACATATCTAACCGGCACCTGAACATGTTACTACATGAAGGTTCTTCACATTCAAGATATCTTTTTTTGGTACTATGTGCAAGAGATTTACATTTCTTTTGTTCATAACATTTTCTAGTACAATCAGACAGTCCTCTAGGGAGTGATCTCCTACTCCAAAAATGTTACAAAACTTGAGATCAATTATGTCTTTGATTGGACAATCTGGGTTGATATGATCATCTTTCCAAAATTTAAAGAAATAGTAGCATCCTGTGCCACATCCTCTACCAAGTTTTCCTTGTCCTCTGCCTTGACCTTGATAACCACCTTGACCTCATCCTCTATATCCATTTCCATTTTCTTGGTTGACATGTTGGTTGAAATCCTATGTGTGATATACTAAATACATGTTTGATATATTCTTTTTGTTCAATCTACATTCCTGAGTGGAATGATTATTTTCTTCACATATATGGCACCACTTGGGGCATGCATTCCTTAAATTGTGTGGGCAATCTCTTGTTATGTGATTTGTCAAGGCTTCACAAATATTCCAATATATTTTGAACTGGATGCATCTGACTGCTGGGTCCAACACATCATTGAACTTGCAATAATATTTTGTGTGACCCTCACTTGTGCAAATGGTACACCAGAGTTCATTGCGTGCAATCAACATTATTTTGATTTATTGTTGTAGCTCCGTGAGATTTTATTCTAGTCTTTTTTCAGCGATTGTTGAAGACATGGTTCCTTCATCATCCATTTCAATTTGTAGTGATTTTTTAATATGTCGTCGCATGACTGAAGATCATACATTGGGAGGGGAATTCTAATCTTTTGTAATAATCCTAACACATACCATTGTACCAAGATTTTTCCATAGATTGTATAATATATTTGGCTTAATAAATCTTTAAACCTCTTATCATATTCTCGAACTATTTCTCCAGATTTTGCTTGATTTCTTTTAATTTTTGTGCTGCCAAGTGGCTGTTGTCTTGAGTTTTGAATAACTCGATGAAGTGTTTCCTTATATATTCCTTCAAGCATTGTTAATTGTCTGTATAGTTCATAAACCAAGTAAGAGCTCATGCTTGAAGGGAAGAAATGAACTATGCCATTTGTTTTTCTTCATTGTTTATGTTGGTTGTGCCCCAAAATTTCTCGGAGAAGAACCAATGCCGCTTAGGGTATTTGTCGCCTTCGTAAATCGAGATATGATTTGGAACCATATTTTCTTTTTGGGGTTTCTTTGAAAATGGAACTATTGCAAAATCTTGTGTCAAGGTCGAATGAGAGGTAAAAATAATTTCTTGAGTCAGGTTTTGGATTTTCAACTCAACTTGTTCCATTTCTAATTGTGTGCATTCGTTTCTTAGGATTTGAGCATTTGTTTGACAAGATTTATCTAAATATTTGAAAAATCGTCCTCTACATGGTTTTGATTGTTCATTTTCACTAGAGTTAGAATCTTCTATAAGTAGATTTAGCAGGGGGTCGATGTCTGTGAGATCTCTTACATGAATTAGTATATGTTCTAGTCAGTTTTCACTATTTTCTTGTGCTTCAATTAACACAATATCTCGTATTTGACCAGTATTATCAGTTTGACATAACACCCATAGTGATTGTGTATCTATATGAATTCTTTGTCAGAGAAAGTATGCAATACATGGGCTAGGACATCTTAAAGGAGAAATTTGAATTGTGGGTCTCGAATCGTCAATCTCCATGTCGAATTGGTCATTGGATTACTGGGTGCCATCGACTACCACACTCAATTGCAAGATTCCACTCCTCCCAGGAGTCATCAGGGTTCTCTCAAGGGCTTCTCCAATGATCTGTCGTGCTTGGTAAGTTTTCTATGAGATTTTCAAATATCCCTCTCATTTCACAACTCTTCTCATTTATTTTTCCTTTTAACCCATCTATTTTTTTAATATCCCCCAAGGCTTATGGATCTGTGTTTGATGTGCAGATTTATCGTTAGAATTGGTTATATTTCTCTCGACCGATGACATTTTTGACTTGGGTTTGGTTCGACTTCAGTTCAAATTTTGTCATTAACTTCAACTTCGAATTATCTTGTGCCATGGATCATCCAACCCCCCGAAACTGACCCAACTTACTCATAGTCAACAGCTTCCATTGTCATTTTTTGTACGCTCATTTATTTAAAAAGTACTCCCAAGATTCTTTAGTATATTTGCAGTTAGCTTCCAAAAATGCTTCCCACTCTTCTTGTCTCTTTCACTAGTAGGAGTTTGGAGGAGGATATTTCAATGGGGGTCAGTATTCAAAAATGTCTCTCACTCCTTTGTTTATGAGGAATGTATGCAACATGGAAGGTATGGTGCAAAGGAATATGTCGTGCAAGTGTTGGGTGCGTATACATTCCCTATAGAAGGTAAAGGAGCATAAAATAGGTCATATATGATCCCTATAGTGATCAAAGGTGTGCACAAGAGTTTTCATACATGACCTATAGTGGACACAATCGCATATGCCTCGACAAAAGTGACTTTTTTGCTTGTTTTTCAACCTTTTTTAAGCCCTGTTTTGGCTTTTTTGGGGGTCGTTTTTGGGGAGTTAGGTCCCAAAAAATTTTGTGGCCTATAGGAGGTTGGTAAAGACTTATAATTTATAGGAAAACAAAGTTTTTTTATCCTTATTTGACTCCCCTTTATCCATTGGATTGCATGACTTTAAGACTAGTCTTGTTCTCAGGATCTTGGTTTCCTAGTCATTGTTGTAGTCATTTTTGAAACTTGAGTTTGTTTTTGAGTTTTACACTTTTATTTTTTGCTTTCCTTATATTAAAAAAAAAAAAAAAAATCTTTCTTTTAGCATAGTTTCTTAGTTTTGCTTTGGTAGAAATAAGAAGAAAACAAAAGAAAAAACCTAGTTTGTTAGCATAGGATTTTGTTTTCTTCTCATATTGAAATAATTTCAAAGGAAAAATAACAAATAACATCCTTGTGTTTGCTTCTTTTTCTTTTCTCAAAAGGATACATTGTGCATTTTGCATCAGAAAGAGAAAAGATTGCATTTCAAGGTTTGAAAGTTTGTCCATGCATTTTTTTTTTGAAATTCTTTTTCATTGAAGAATTAGTGTAAAGATTTATTTTCCAGTGTTCTTATAATTTTAATTTTTTGCAAGAGTCTCAAACAAAAACAGTTTCAATTCCATATACTTTGAGTAAAAAACAATTGCTAAAATGAAAATCTAAACTTAATATTTACTAGACTTTGTTTCTAGGGTTCATGAACAAGTTTAGGATTAGGGCCTTGGATTAGGATTGGATAGATAAATATCTAAGTCCAGCAAAAAAAAATAGGAGTATGATATAAGGAGAATCAATTCCAACTATTGTATAAGTATAGTTGAGAGCCTCCTCTAACACGGGAGCTAAACACGAGGTCACATGAGGAAGACCCAAGGAGATAACCCCTCCGAAGCTTGATTGAACGTTGTAGAGAGATCATATTTTGAGGGTTTCATTAGTGCCTTTACCTCAATGAGAGACAACAATTATGGAGATTCGTGCTTTTCTACCCTTCCCATACATTCGATCCTGACTATCGTTTGTACCCCCTGGACGCTGACTTCAATTTGGTATCCTTAGTTGCTTTTCCTAGGTATATCATAGGTGAGTGAGGGGGATTTCTTGTGGTACCTGAGGAAAACATTGTATCATGCTATCAGTACCCATGGAGGGTGTTGGAAAAAAAAATTTGTATACATTTTTGAGGAAAATCCCAAGTATGAAGGAGATGCAAAACAACAAAAGAAATAAGAGAAGGTAGAAGAGGACTGTGCAGTAAAGGTGCATTCAGGATTGAAGTGCACAATAAACGCATACTTGACAGCGAAAAGAAAGGGAATGAAGCAAGAGAATAAAGAAATAGAATAAATCAGGAGGATAAGGTGGGTGAAAAGGAAGGACAACAATTTCACATGAAAAATCATAGAGATGTGCAAAAGTAGGAAGAAAAACAGTCAGGAATTCAAAAGCAGGAAAAGCATGTCTGAACAATGAGTCAACATGATTTGTAATGAGTCAGGAGTTGTGATAGGGTTTTGGGGGATAAGAAAGTAGGGTTTTGAGCCCTAAATTCCATGTATAAATATGTAATGGGTTGGGAAGAAAGGGGTTCGCAAAGAGAGGGAGAGAAACGATTGAGAATGAGAGAGAGTCTATGTCTGATTGTTTAGGGAGAATTTGTAGAGAGAGGCTTGCACTGCAGAGCAACTAGGTAAGGTGGAGATTGATAACATGATGAATCTATTGTAGCACAGTGCACAGTCCTGAGATGATTATAGAGAGAATAATAAATAATCCAACCATTGTGGACGTAGCCCAAATTTGGGTGAACCACGTTAATTATTGTTTATTCTCATCTTTTTATGTGATTGATCATGGATGTTCTATTTATGCATAACTAGATCTAGATATGTTTGCTAGATAAGTGATGCATAGTATTTCTGAATGTTAAAATGAATAGTTTATGTTGAAAACTACAGTATAATGGTGATGTATAACTGAATTCCCTAATTAATCAAGGAATAACAGACACACGATAATGCACACAGAATAGATAAGTAAGAATGAATAAGATGATTGCCTCCCATCCTCTTGTTCCCACATAAACTTGGTTCCGGTAACCCCAATAGATGCCTCGGGTGAGAATTCACTTGCATGCAGGTGATGCCAAAAGGGATGGTGTCTGAAGGGTTTTGTTGGTTAAGATAACTTTAATTTTCTGGTGTCTGAAGGGAAGGAACGAGAATTTTCTCAAAAAGAGAATAGAAACCCTTGGATGAGAGACGAGCAATGTATGCAAAGGTATGTATACACAGAGCTGCATGATATTTTCTTTGGTGAATTTCTGATTATCTTAGCTAAATGGTTAGAAATATTAGTGGAGAATACTTGAAGGTACCGAATTGTAGCATCGAGGAACTGGATTATCGAGTTGGTAAGGAAATTAAATTATGTAAGTAATAAGATTTCTCATGCAATTGATTTTTGGCTGGGCAGTATATTGGGAGGTTATATTACAAAACTTGCAGTGGATTGTACCCAATCATATAGTGTTTCAGAAAGGGATTTCTTCAAGGGTATGCGCGGAAGGTTTATGAAATCGTTGGGTACTTGGATAAAGATTTTTTTGTGCGAAAAGGGTGTGATTACGATGGAGTCTGACTGCTAAGGGGATTCACGCACATAGGGGAATTGGGGAATGATAATAGGATAGTCCAAATGTAGGAAAGAATGAATAAAGAAATGAAGAAGGAAGGGAGGAACTAAGGATGCAGAGAATCGAAGGAGATGTATCAAAAGAATAAGATGAGTTCATAGTACTACGTAGTGGAGGAAGATACAAGTGGTTGAATATTGAGGCTAAGAAGAGATATATGTGTAAAGAGGTTGAGAGAAGAGAACACTGCGCAATAGTCTAGATCATAGAAATACCACATGCAGAAGGAGATAAAGAGGATTCTTAGTTCATTCCGATAATAGAAGAGCCAATAATTCCTACTAAGGTAGGATTCTGTGTCGATTCCACGACCCCATGTGCATCACTTAGATTGATTCCACGACTACTTGAGCTCCAAGGAGTGGAGTTAGAGGACCCAAAAAAACATCCATTCGTATGTGAAATAATGTGAGTTGTGAAGAATGTCCAAGATGAGGATGTAAATATTGTGTTGTTGGAAATAACATTTAGAGGCCGTGGGTTAGTCTAGTATATGAAACTACAGAGTACTACGCCTACAAGTCAAGCAAGGACTTTAGCAGAAATTAGACAAGAATTGTTGAAAGAGTTCAAGAAATTGAAATTTCAGGGAATTATAACCAGAATCCAAATCAAAATGTACAAAATATATCAGTTGAGAAATGTATTGAAGGAACTAGAATAGAAGTTGTTACATGAAGAGGAACTAGAATAGGCACTGATGCAATGAATGGAGGAAGACAGGTTGAGAAATGGGTGAAGAATTCAGCAGGACCTATGCCGATGTTTGATCCTCAATAGGAAAAGGAGGCATATCAGAGGGTCGGGAAAGAGACACTAGGAATGGATTGGGTAGCATAAACATCATTTTTTCCTCCTGTCTGTGAATGTACTATACCATAAAATACACTTGAGAAGGTAAGTACTCTAAGAGAGTTCCTGAGAATTTGTGTAGAATTGATGAAAGATGAAATTGCACCAAATTCATTATGCGACATAATTGGTCATTGTGCACAAGAAAGGGAAATTCATATCACACACATGGTAGTGAATCAGGTATTGTGAAAAAAGAGGACCATCAAAGAGTTCATGTTAAGTGCACAGATTGGGGAATATTATGTGGATAATGTGATCTTAGACTTGGGTTCTAATGTAAATGTGTTACTAAAGCATACTTGGGAAAAGATGGGGAAAACCAAGTTGATTTGGTCTCTTGTTCAGTTAAGGTTGTAAAACCAACACAATATAGTACCAATTGGTCGACTGACAGGAGTACTTGTGAATATAGATGGGGTGTGCAGTGTAGCATATTTTGAAGTCATTTATATTGTGGATGATAGTCGACCATATCCAGTACTGATGGGATTTGAATGGGACTTTGACAATAAGGAAATCATTAATCTAAAAAAGAGGGAAATGATATTTGAGTTATGATACTTTTATGGAACTACACCATTGGATTTGATAGAAGGAAATAGGTACATAGATCCAGCAAGAGGGAATGAAATTGGAAATCTGTAAAACATGATTGCATGGATGGAGGACTATGTTAACCCGACTACAGATGGTGTGATAATTTGGAGAACTATTGTCTTGTGTGCGTCGGATTCAGAGGAAGGTATATAACATTGGTAGCAGAGGCTGCATGAAGTATCAACTAGATGATGTGCTCACCTAACTCAATCATTGTGTTGGATTGGAACAAAGTTATGTGATCCACCCAAGTATGATGGATTGAATGAATCAATTATTTTGTAAAGGAGTTCTAGTTGCAAATACCCGAACAATAGAGACTATTGGCATTAGATGTGGTCTCGAAAGCTACTCCAACTAGATGGTGGGCTACACACAAAGAGGAAATGGAAGATTGGTCACAGTGTAGAAGACTCATGCAAATAAGGTTCAATATTGAGGTGGAGGATACTACATAGAAGTATACAGGATTAAGTGACCCAACAAATCATATTGTGTAGTGCAGAAACATATTGAGTTTGACATCGAAGGAGGAATGGATACACAGGTTTATATATACATTGGATAAGATTCCTAAGAAGTGATACCTGGAGCTGGAAATGCAGAAAGAAACAACAAACTGGGACAAGATAATTCAAAGGTTTAAGGTAACATTCACTTTTGGACATGAATCTCCATTACTAGATGTAGCGTTGCAGTTCACTAGAAACAAGATCTTTTTAGAAGAAGGATCGATGGAGGTAGTATATGTGTGCAGTGTGCATAGAGCTTCTATGATTGTTCACGAATTACAAGAATGTTACAATGTTGCTAAAGAACACAATGAGGAAGATCCAAGGAATGTGCAAGTACCCGAAACTGATGGGAGCGTGCTATAAAAATACCATAGCTTGAATCATTTGCATACGCACATCCAATAAATACACATAAGGTGAATATTGGGACAAAGGAAAATCCCAAGTTTGCGCAGATAGGAGATTATTGGAATGATGAAACGATGGATAAGATTGTGGATTTATTGCGCGAGTATAGGGATATATTCCCAACTACATTCTTGGATATGAAGGGGATACATAGTGAGTTAGGATAGATGAACATCCCCTTGAAACTGGATGCTAAGCTAGTGAGATAGATACCCTACAAGTTAAGTCCGAAATATAAAGAGAAGGTGATAGAAGAAATAGAATGAATGTTGGAAGCAGGGATCATTGAACCAGTGGTGGAATTAGAATGGATAAGTCCGATGGTGGTACAAGATAAAAAAAAGGAGGAATCAGGATTTGTGTAGACCCGAGAAAGATAAATGATGCATGCCTGCATGATCCATTTCCAACACCTTTCACAGATTAGGTTCTAGAGAATGTAGGAGGGAAGGAGGCTTATTCTTTCACAGATGAATTTTTCAGATATCATCAGATAAATATTATGGAGGAAGACATATATAAGACTACTTTTGTAATAGTGTGGGGAAGTTATCAATACACAGTGATGCCCTTTGGACTAAAGAATGCACCTGCAGATTTTTCAAGAGTTGTTGTTGATGCCTTTAAGGAGTTTATTCATAAGTTCCTTGAAGTGTAATTAGATGATTGGATTGTGTTTATTTTATTGAAAGATCACATACAAGTACTCAGGTTAATGTTGGGTAGGTCTAGACAATGTCAATATAAAGAAATGTATTTTCTGTGCACCTTTTGGAATTTCGTTGGGCCATGTGGTATGTAAGCATGGCTTATTAGTGGATCTTGCTAAGATTGCAATGATTCTAGATTTACAACCACCCACACTAGTCAAAATATTGAGAGAAACTCTACGTCATATTGGGCATTACATGAAATTCATTAAGGGTTATGCACATATTACAACATTGATGGAGAAGTTGTTGAAGAAAGAAGTGAAGTTCCGTGGAATGAGGACTATCAAAAGGGTTTGGACACATTGAAGAAGAAATTAGTGACCCCGCCAATTTTTATCTCCCTAGATTGGAAGAAGGAGTTCCATGTTCATGTGGATGCATCATCCATAGATTTGGGTGCAGTACTATCTCAACTAGGGGAAGGAGACATAGATCACCCAATTTATTTTGCATGTAGAAATTTTTCTGTATCAAAGAAGAATTACACCACTACATAACAAGAAGGATTGACAATCGTATATGCGCTATAGAAATTTAGACATTATTTATTGGGTTCTCATTTTAAGATGTACACAGACCACTCTGCACTAATATACTTAGTGAACAATCCAGTGTTGGGGGGGAGAATATGCAAATGGTTGTTGTTATTCCAGGAATATGATTTTGAGGTTGTTGTGAAACCAGGGAAGTTGAATGAAGGACCAGATCACGTATCGTGCATACTATCAGGAGAAGATGCAAGGAATATAGATGACAACTTTCGAGATGCACAATTATTTGCAATTACAATGGTGGATGACTACTTCATAGACATTGTGCATTTTTTAAGTATAGGAATGGCCCCATCAGAAATGACAATTGCGTAGAAGAAACAACTAGTGGTTAAAGAAACAAACTATCAATTAATTGCAGGGAACTTATACAACTTAGGTGCACATGGAATATTGAGACGATGTGTGCTAGAGTATGAAAGGACAATGATACTCTCAGAAGCACATGAAGGAGTTGCAGGAGGAAATTATGCAGGAAAAGTGGTAACACAAAATATTTTGTGCACAGGGCTCTGGTGGCCCACAATTCATAAGGATGCTAAATAATACTATCAGGCATGTGATGTATGTCAAAGGGTGGGAAATCCATCCAAGAGGGATGAGATTCCTTTACACCCATAGGTTACGTTGCAAGCATTTGATAAATAAGAGACAAACTTTGTTGTACCGATCAAACCATCAACAAGAATATTAGGAGCTAGGTACATAATCATTGCGACAAAGTATTTGACTATATGGGTAGAAGAAACACTAATCATAGACTGCACCATAGAGACTACTGCAAGGTTTCTATTTGAGAATGTAGTTACATGATTTGGATGCCCACACATTCTACTCAGTGATAAAGTAACACACTTCTTGAATAAGACAATTGCAATATTGACTGAGAAGATTCAAATTCATCATCAGAGGAACATGCCATATCACCTTCAGGCCAATGGGACAATAGAATCTTTTAATAAAATTCTGGAGAATGTTTTGAAAACAATCTGCAATGTAGAGAGAGATTATTGGGACTTAAGAGTTCCTACAGTGTTATGGAAATATAGGACTACAAGCAAAAATTTGACAAGACGGACACTGTTCAGGTTGGTATATGGGAAAGAAGAAATAATGCCAATGGAGTTTATTATGCCTAGTTTTCGCATTGCAGCGATTACTGATCTCTCAAATTCTAGTGCAATGGAGGAGAGATTGTCACAATTGGTAGAGCTTGAGGAAGATCGATTTGTCACAGGGTTCCATCAACATGTTTATAAGGTGAGAGAGAAGACATGGCATGATAGACACATTAAACAAAAAAACTTCCAAATAGGTCGTACGACAGTAAGTTCACGAAGCATCCATGAAATTTCAGAATGCATTGGTTAGGACCCTATGTGATTAAACATGTGATGGAGGAAAGTGTTGCATAGTTGGAAACACTGAATTGAGAATCCCTTGAAGGAATGGTGAATGGAGGTCAGTTGAAATTTTATAGAAATGACCAACCGTCTGTGCATTAATCTGAACTGTACAAGAATACATGTATCAATTGAAAATATTGTTGTGTGATTTGTGCCACAGGTATTGGCATGCAAACTAATAAGGAAATACCTCAAGGATGAGGTGTTGACCGCAATGATCAGAGCTGGGAAAAAGTGCAGAAAGGGGGTCCAAATAAATTGGGCCACATTTTTGGTAAATTAGTTTTTGATAGATTGCATAGAAGCCCATGAGAAAGGCATGGAATTTCATTATTCATGGCTTCTCATCCTAATCAAACTAATTGGCTAGAAGGAACCTGGCGATTACTAGTTTTTGAAAACAACAAGCATAGGTAGTGCAACTGTGAGATATGTGAACCTATGGAATATGACAAACAAGAGGAGATAACTAGATAACAATGCCACATTCTATGTTTATCTTGAAGAAATTAGACATATCATAACACACACATCGTGCATCACCGCCTAGATGGTAGAAACTTACCAGGATATTGTGTGCTTTAAAGAAGGGATGCACCACATGTACATCCAATCCAAAAGGGACCCTACGTGCCAATGGCTTCCAACATGCTACAAGTTGACAACAGATGATGTATGCTTGATTTCCAATGATTGGGAGGAAGAGTGGAAAGTTCCAGGGGAGAAAATGGAGCACCCTTACGACGAAGAAGAACAAGACAATAAAGAGAAAGAACTAACTGAGGGACATGTAAATGGGAAATGAAATGGCACAGGGAATACATCGAAGACAGGACCATCTGTAGAAGAAGTGTATAAAACATTCCCAAGAGCAAGGGTCAAACAAAAAGACAAGGGGAAGGGCCTAGCCATAGCTGCATGCAAAAAGATGAAATCCCACTGTTATCACTGAAATTTCGTTCACAACATTGCATCCAAATGGTTACAAAAATACAACATCTAAAAACTCCTATTAGTTCACATGAAGCACCAAAAATTAATTTCCAAGAGGCAAAAAATATACAATTCTACAAAAATTGACATGCACTGAACCACTAAAGGAAGCACATGCATAGTGCGTGGGCGAAAGAAGAATTTAGAGCACACAATGCACATATGCACGATTGTGTATGAGAGAAGCCACTCACTCTCGTGAACACCGCATTTATGGTTCTTGTCGGCCCCTCACCCACTTCTGGACTAGCTCCCAACTTGATTTGACCCTTAAATCCGAGATGAATCTGAATGGGGGACTGGTCAAAGACCTAAGTTTGCCCTAAAGGGCCCCTTGTCCACACTAAGAACCAATTGGATATTGCCTCAAAGATATGCTATAAATGGAGGCCATGGGTGCACTAAGAATTTAAGAATCTCATAGTATTGTTATGTTGCCTCTATTCTCCTTCAAGAAACCTCTTTTCTTCTTGGAGCATTCTAGCAACATCTTAATAAGTTATTCCACTCACCTCTTGAGGGAATATGCTTGGATTTCTTCACCATTTTCTTTCTTGTTTATCATTGTAAGAAGAGCTCTTAAATAGGGGATTCAAGAGCACTCCCAAGGAGGAAGAGGGGATCCATAAGTCCTCATTTATCTGTGGTGTTTGCCAACTAATAGAGTTATCCATTGGTGGCATAATCTCGATCATTTGGTTGATTAATTTTGGTTCAAATTTTCTTATGCATTTTAGTTTTATTTCCTTAGTTGTTTTTAGTTTATTTGCTTGTTTATTTCATGTTCTTGGATTGTTTAATTCATACACTAACCTATGTCTTGTCTAGCAGGCCCAACTAGACTTGTAAGTGCCCTTGTTTTGCTCACCCAAGTGACGAAACAATCACAACACCCACAAAGTACCACATGTCTATGATCTAACATACGATGACATGGAAAAAATTGGCTACCAAGTACGTGATGTCACAGAGGAGGCAATTGAAGAAACAACATGAAAATAATATGAACTGCACCAGAAGGTGCAGGACCAGTTGATGATGATACAACAACTATTGGAGACAGTGAGTATAGAACCAGAGAGAGGCTGAGGTGAAGGATTGTCAATAAGCCCGATTGAGGAAGCAGGGACTACCACTCCATTCTTTTCAGAGTCAGCAGCTAGGTGTAGAGTGTTGGAAATTGTGACAGATCAGTCAATATCCTGACATAAGGACTGCAAGAGAAGATGAAAGCAATAAGTCACATGGACTTACTCATTTCATGGATGCCTACAAAATTACTACAAATCTTGTAGATCGATATTATGCAGGAGATAAGGATCTGCGTAGAGTTAGTGTGCAGAGAGTTGACTAAGGTGACAGACAAGAAGGCATAAATGCAACAAAAGTATACAACTGCTCTGCAGGAGAAGAACGAGGTTGAAGAAAAATTTGAAAGAACATTGAAGGAGAAGAGTGATGCCAAGGAAAAGGCTGAGAAAGAACTAAAAGAGAAGGATGAGGCTGATCAAATGGAACAATGGATACAAACTGTTGTCCAGAAGCTCTATAAGGAGATCCCATAAGTACCAATGGTGGTAGAGGCTACAATGGAAGAACATGTCTCGAGAATCGACAAAGTCATTAAAGGATTTATACTAGTATTAAGGACTTGCAATCATGCACTGTGCTAGGAAGACCACTAGAGGAAAGGGATGAAAGATAAAGAACCGCTATGACTGCAGTAGAAAATATCAAGAAGTTGGATGAGGAATGCGTAAAAATATGTGAGCAAAGTGTGCATATATGGAAAAATCTGATGGAGGGCCCAGAAATGAAGGTTGTGGAGGCGAGATTGAGGGATGCATAGGAAAAGGCACAAAAGGATTCTGAAAAAATAAGTACGCTACCACTAGTGGAGCACATGACGAACATATTGGCCCAAAGGCAGTTGTATAATGAAATAAAAAAGATACGAGACCAATAGAAGATCCTCCAACAACGATTATTGTCGCTGCAGGATGAATCACTAAGATTAATCGGGTAATTGGTAGCTACGCAGATCAAGGTAAAGTAGGTAGTGCACGATAACAAAGAAAAAAAGTATGACCCTAACTGTGCAGGTCATATAACAAATTGTGTAACAAGAAGCATAAGTCCGGAAAGAGGTCGCAACAACAAAAGAAACCTCCCAAAAATTCATGGTAGTATGGAAGAGCACAAGGCAACATGCCTGAGTGGATCGGGATGAGCCAAAGGTGAGTGTTGGGGCCCTGTTGGACTGGAATTTTTGGATATAGTTTTGAGGAAAATCCTAATAATGGAGGACATGCGCAACAATAGAAAAAATAATAGAAGACATAAGTGAAGTGCACAATAAAGGCACATTTGGGGATTAAAGTGCATAGTAAAAGCATACTTGAAAGTGAAAAGAAAGGGAATAAAGAAAGAGAATAAATCAAGATAATAAAGTAGGAGGATAAAGAAGTTGAAAATGAAGGACAACAGTTCGGCATGAAAAAACAAAGAGACGTGCAAAAGCAGAAAGAACAACAATGAGGAATGCAAAAGTGGGAAATTTGTGTCCGAACAACGAGTCAACATGAGTTGTAATGAGTTAGAATTAGTTGTAATAGGGTTTTCATGATAAACAAGTAGGTTTTTGATCCCTTAATTCCATGTATAAATATGTAATGGGTTGGGAAGAAATGGGTTCACGAAGAGAGGGAGAGAATAGAATGAGAATGAGAGAGAGTCTATATCTTATTGTTTAGGGAGAATTTGTAGAGAGAGGCTTTCACTGTAGAGCGGCTAGGAAAGGTGAGGATTGATAACATGATGAATCTATTGTAGCAAAATGCGCAAGCCTGAGACGATTACAAACATAATAATAAAAAATCCAATAGTTTTGGATGTAGCCCAAAGTTGGGTGGACCATGTTAATTATTGTGTTTGCTCGTCTTTTTATGTGATTGATCATGAATGTTCTATTTATGCATAACTAGATCTAGATATGTTTTATAGATAAGTGATGCACAGTAATTTTGAATGTTACAATGAATAGTTTATGTTGCAAACTGCAGTATAATGGTGTTGTACAACCAAATTCACTGATTAATCAAGGAATAATAGAGAGAGGATAACACACACATAGTAGATAAGTAAGAATAATTAAGATGATCGCCTCCCATCCCCTCGTTCTTGCAGAAACTTGGTTCTTGCATCCCCAATAGATGCCTCGGGTGAAACTTCACTTGCATGTAGGTGATGATGAAAGGTCTAGTGTATGAAGGGTTTTGTTGGTTAAGATAACTTAAACATTGGTTCTTATAACCGTGTGTCAACAAAGGGTGCCTCACAAAGCAAGGGTTACTTGCACCAGGTAGTACTGGTAAGTGGAGGTCGAGGTAGCTTCTTATCACTCATTTGTTCATCGATCTTAGGACTTGATCAACCCATGTCAGTTTTCAGAAGTTCCCATTCCACTTTTTCATTTCTTTGGACTTAGGATTTTATTCACTTGGGATAAAGTTTTGTAGAAGTTGTTTGTTTGTGATGTTTCTCTTAGGAATTTTTAGTGGAGTGTTTCTTTGAATAGTTGGCCTTAGGTTGTGTCTGTATCACTTCTTTTGGATCATTGATTCAAGGTAGATGACTGTTGGAAGCAGGCCAAAGCAAAAAGAAAGGCTATTTTGGGAAGGGAGGCATGCACGAGGAAAGCGACAAGTGGAAGGAAGAGTAGCACGCATGCATGCATTGAAGACCTAATGACGTTAGGGGTAGGGTTTTTGTAATACCTTGTAATGGCTGGTGAGCCAGAAATGTATATATATAAATGCTTAGAGGCGATTGAGGGGGATAATATTTATGGAGATATAGAGATAGAGAATGGTTAAGAGTAGAGACGACTAAGAGAGAAGACACAGAGGCATCAAGAGGCTTTTTGTAACCTTTTTGTAAGATGTTGAGATGTAGAGGAGCA
>JZKD02S0442552.1:240048-255034 GCA_000966675.3 Picea glauca | reverse complement strand
ATAACTGGTAGTTTTGGCCGTTAAATTTATCGACCCTAAACTTTCCATCTTCCGACATTGCTCCCACTCGAACCAGGAACCCTCTTTTCCTACGAGTTACCTTACGCTCTGATACTAGTTGTTAGAAAAACAGGACCGCGGAGAAATAAAATAAAACAAATGTGGAAACAAAACACAGAAGATAAACAATACAAGAGAGACACAGATTTACATGGTTCACCCAGTGTGGGCTACGTCCACCAGAGAAATTGTCAGGTCCTTTCTTTATTATTATCCAGCAAAATGAAGGGATACAACCTACAACAAAACCTGTTGTAACTTCCTCTTCTTTTTCTCACAGTCTCCTCTCTTAGAATACAATACTCGCCAACATACATAGCCGTAATACATTTCCCTCATAAAAGAGGGTTTCCTTTTAGGGAAAAAAAACCCTAACATAATCTCTATCGTTAGATCTGCGACCTTATAATGAATGGTCCAGATTTACAATGAAATTACAATATACTTTACAAGGAAATTTTTGCTTCGGGGGCTTCACCCCCGAACCCCCATCGGGAGACACTGCCTCCAAACCCTCGTTGGGGGCCCGCTTGCCCCCAGACACCCCAGCCGGGGGGATAGCCCCCTTGGACCCCGCAGAGGGAGTAGCCCCCCTCTGCACTCCCCCGCGTGGAAGAGTGTGCATACTTCTAGGGTGTAAATACTTCATGGGGCATAAACATAGTTGAAAGTAAAAGACCTCTAAATCAGGAAGATAATCAGGCTCCACAACCAACACAAGGGGTATAGGGATTCTAATTTTCTAAATTTCATACTCGAAATTAAAAGGGGATGTGGAATTTTGAACTTATTTCACTTCCGAGACTGGAGATTTAACCATTGGAGAGGGGATTTCAACTTTATTACCTTTGTTGTCATCTGCTACATCTTTAGCAGGATTTTCTACTATGGTAGGTCGATTAGGAACATCAGGTTTTCCTTCTTTCATTTTGGACCTGAGGTTGTATCTGTTCGGGATGCTACTAGCCTTGTCCCCTTTTCTCGACTCGTTTAATTGGTTTTCAATGAGAGACTCCTCGTATGTTGATTGAGTCAAGTGAGGGAAAGAAGACGTGTCTCCAAGACATTGGATTTCTGGATCAAGGTCTTCCTCCTCTCCTTCATTATCTACAACAAGGTTGTTTTGGAGAGGGGTCTAGATTTTCTGATCATCTCTATATGAGGAGAATTGTTATTAGGTCTCCTGAAGTTTCCTCTGTTATCAGCATTTTGAGGATTTTTGTATGTCTGCTTCCCTTCCAACTCTAATCTTTCCATTCTAGCTGAAAGTGATTTTAGTAACTTGGTTACCTCATCCATTTGAGGGGGAGTAGAGAAGGAACCAGAGGTTCAAACTTTATACCTCTTCTATCCTCCGTCTCTAACAGCCTTACCCCTGAGTTTTTTCACTGCCAAAATGTTGGATTCCACTTCCAAGGCTGCATCTTTCATATAAACCATGGAAGAAACTCTTCTTTCTCTTAATAGGAGGCAAAAATCAGGGTCAAATGCATTAGCATAAGTAATTCTAGTAGAGGCTTCTATAGGCTTATATCAGCAGGGATCTTATTGTACATTTTGTTGAATCTTTTGGAGAAATCAGAGACAAATTCTCCCTCTTTTCTCCTTAGGGACCCAAAATTTGTGATAAAATACATGAAGTCCTTTTTATCCCCCCATTGTCTCAAGAAGACATCATCTAAAGCCTCAATCCTAGCAATGGATCTAGGAGTGAGGGCCTTGAACCATTTCCTAGCCTCTCCATCAAGTCTATGGACAAAAATTCTCCTCCACATATCCTCATCTACGATGACATAGTTGTCAGCATAACTATAGAAGGTTTCTAGGTGCTCTTCTATGGTTATATCTCCTTTGCCTGTGAACTTAGGTAGCTTCTTAAGGTAGGTATCGACAGGAAGGGTGTTTAGAGGTTGAGGTAACACGAGAGGGGAATATCTGGCCGCTATTATAATGTCCATTCTATTTTTGGGTGGATTTCCTCCTTCCATTGGAGTGTGAATAGGAGGAGAACAAGGAGGGGATGGAGTTTGGGAAGGAGAAGATGGGACTATAGTTTTGGGATAAGGAGGAAACAACTAAGTATCTAGGCCGAAGGCTACAGCGCTGGGAGGAACCGAGGATTATTCTACAACAACTCTGATAGAGGAAGGGATAGTAAATCCTGGAGTGGGAAAATTTCCTAAGGTCCTGGGTCTGAGCCAAGGAACAACCTCAAGGGAGACGAGAGTGTCGAAACTCTCTCCTTCCAAACCGAGGCTAGGGGAGGAGACTATAGTAGGAAAAATACCAAAATTTAAGGCTCTAGAAACTCCAACAGAAGATATAATAGGCGTATGAGAAGAAGATAATGGATTTTCATAGGGAGGATGATGAAAATTACCAGAATCACTTGGTTCGGCAGCTAAAGTACCTTCTTGATGGTTATTTTTCCTTCTGATAATTTTCTCTAGATGAGCTTCGGGTGTATTTAGAGGTAGCTATGGGTGAGACCTCATGTGTCTGCCTTTCAGAGCCAACTAAAATAGTGAAGGCGTACCAGTGGAATCATAATAGTGGAGTCGTAACAGTGGATTCGCCAGGTGCATAGTTGAAATATTCAATGTACTAAGTTCTGATGCACCTTCAGAACCAATAATATTTTTCATTCAATCCCAGGGAAAATATTCAATTCATCCCCAAAAACGATGCCATAAATGTTAGCACTAGAAGTCACCTCTAGATTGTAGCAGAGGTAAGCCCAGTACCCATCATTTTTTATGTCACAGTAAATAAAATTAAAGGAGGTCGAGTGGGCGCAGACTCAAGAAAATATCACTTTAACTTAGAAATACGAACTAGGCAATGCATGAGAAAGTGAGGTCTTGATTTAACTTCAATCAGTAAGTTGTAATAAAGGGTGATTAGGGGAAGAACAAGTGAGGAGAGTAGAGGTTTGTTATGGACATCCGGTCTTCCAGCAGCCTAAGGGAGAAAAGATTCAAGAACAAGATCCGCTTGGACCTAAAGCTTTGGGAAACTGAGAGAACGCTACAATAGAATTGTAATCAAACCTCCATTGCAACACAATCACAACAATTCATGTGAATCCTTCAATCATGAAACTCTCTGTATCAGATGTAAAAGAGTGCATGAAGAAGATGACCTACATTAAACAAGAAGTCTCAAATCTTATTACATAATAGAGAACTAGAGACGTATCAAGACATTACAATCAGGAGCCTAGCTCAACCATTGACACTAAAAAAATATGAGAAAGAATCTTATATACTCAGAACAAAAAAACAGGAGCCTTCTCGGGCCTTTGCATTGAAGGCATTACGTCTGCATGTTTCTTGGAAGACTGTGCATGTAATCTCCTTTCAGATGTGAGCTTCAGTCAGACGCAAACGTGCTTCAGAACGGACCTGCAGAGGAGCCGACTTGTTGTTAGTCCTTCCCCGAGATTTCTATTTATGGTGGAAACGATGTTCAACTGCCACCACTTGCTTCAATAACTGCCTTTCTCGGGATCTAGAAGGCTCAAGTCAACTTTTCACCTACAGACCTTAGCGGCCTTAGCATTCTTCCATCTGTATCTAAGTTGGATGCTTGCAGGGGAGGCCTGACAACAAACGTGGACAAAGTGATTGGCGTGCTGGGCATGGAAAAGAAGACAAGATATGGCAAGGTGGACAGTTGCAGATGGGAAGAGGAGAATGAGGATAGTGTGGGGCTAAAAAAGAGAGGGTTGAGGTGAAATGGAATGGAGGTGATGTGGTGCGAGAGGATTATGAGGAGGCAAGGGGAAGGCTGCAAGGTGATAAGTGATGGAGTGGGGGCACGACATAGGTGGAAGTGGCATGGAGCGAGGCGGTATAGGTGGCAGGAGATGAGAAGGCGAGATGCGACAGGAGGGATAGTGAGTGGAAGATAGGTGTGGGAAGATAATAGGGAGCAATGAGACAAGGGAAGGTACATGCATATGGGAGGGCTAGTGGAAAACAGGTGGCAGAAGGAGTACTGAGCAACAGTAAGGGAGAGAAGTAAGCAGTCTGCTTGGAGGGGGGGGCTAGTGTTAAGAGGTATTGAGCAGGGGGGTCTGAGTTAATGAGGAAGCGCCACGATAGTGGGGGGCCTGCGCTAAAAAAACACCAACTCGGACCCCCCCTCGTTAAAGGTAGAATGTTGGGGGGGGGTCCGATATGGATCTTGAGCCATAGATCTATGCGTGCCAAGATCAGCCGCTCAGATCCACACGATTCTTACCACATCTCGCCAAAAGGTCACATCACTCATCTGACTTAGGATAGAAACCATTTTGTGGGTTTTTTCCCACTTTATTTCCTCCATTTTTCTAAAATTCCATTTCTTAGGGAAAACACCCCCGATTAATAATGTGTGTTAATAGACAGTATTGTAACAGGATTTATAACAAAATTTGCAGTAGATACCACAAATTCGTACATCGCAGTAGAGAAAGAGTTTCTATGCAATCCTTGATGAAGGTATATTTGATCGTCGTATACTTCTATTAAGATGCTTCCCTATAGCAAAGGTGTAATGAAAATGGAGTCAGATAGATAAAATTCCCTGCGTGCATGGGGGAAGGGGGAAGCACTGACCGAAAGAGGAGAACTGGAAGGAGAAGGGGACAAAGGAAAGGAAGGAGGAACCCTTGGACCCAATCATGATGTATGATGACCAGATCAAGTGGATCATGGCGACAGCTAGAAAGATGCGCACTGGAGTACCCTACCAATACAAGGTGAACACCAAGAAAAGAGTCGTAGCTACGAGGGAAGGCTTTGCAAGTGATGAAGAAGAGGTGGAGGATCTCTGAGCTGTGGAGCAGATTGAGGAAATCTTGTGTGCAACATATGAGAGGAAGACGAGAGGTCCAAGAGAGGGAATAGAAGGGAGAAATCCTATCCATATTAATGTCAGTGTGGAACCCATAACCCCATGTGCGACTAACACACCAAAAATAACACCACCGTTTAGACAACTGAATTTCAAAAGAAGGAAGACCGCAGGAAGTACATCAACACAAGAAACAACAATTGGAGGATCCAGTTTAGGAAGCACTAGTCAAGTGTCTACACCAAGTGGAGGTAGTAGTTCAACATTCAGGATGGAAGGACACAACCCCACCACCAGGTTACCAGAATTCAAAGGAGAAGCATCGGAGGACCTAGAGAAGCACCTATTTATCTATGAGAATATTTGGGAAGAAAAACATATCACATGAGAGGACACTAAACTTGCGCAGCTAGCGATTACATTAAGGGATCACACACTAGATTGGTATATGAGTTTAGCTACAGACAATCCACTAGGGACAATCAGAATGATTGCGGCCATCAAGAAGTTGTTGATAAATGAGTTTCAAAAGCCAAGTTCAGAGGATCAGAATATGAACAAGATGATAGAAATTAGATAGAAACCAGGAGAATCCGTATGGGAGATTGACCAGAGATTCAAGTGATTGAAAGGAAAGTTGAAATATCTCATGACAGATATGCATCATAGGCACATGTTCGTTAATTCATTAATACCACACTTGAAATATCAACTACGACAACAAAAGTTTTAGGCATAGGAAGAGGCTCTATAGGAAGCCCTACAATTGGCAGAAAACCAATATCAGCAGACATATCCAACCATCAAAGACCTAAAGGAGGATTTGAAGAACTTAACATTTCAGCTAAACCGGAACAAAAGTAATGACAAATGAGAAGTTGTTTGGTGTACCACATGCAGGATGGAAGGACTCCACAAGAAAAAATGTCCAACATTCACGCAATATATGGTAGTAGGAATGCCAAATTCATTACCAAGAGGAGGACTATGGTGAGAAATATATAAGAAACCCGACCACAATCCATATCACTTCCCAATGATGCATAAATACCAGACAAACCCAAAGAGTTCATATTGCAACTTTTGTAAGTCAGTGGGCCATGATGACAAGGATTGTAGAACTATGAATTTTATGAGAGAGAGGACATCGGATTCATACAGGGTGCAGTAAGAAATGATGATGAATCAAGCCACACCTCAGTTTAACGAGGTACCATCCCCATACAACACTATGCAGCCACAGTATAATACTGCACATCGACCATATAATAACGCACAGCCACAATACAACACAACCCAGCCTCAGTATAATAGCACGCAGTACAATTAGGTGCCTCAGTGTAATGCGTCGCGAGGATATTGAGTTGGCTACAAAGGTGGAGGACAAGCAAGAGGAGGATTCAGATAAGGAAGAGGACCAATGGTATGTCACAAGTGTCAACAACCAATACATTATGCAAGAGAATGTTGACTTCCACCAATGACTTGTATGTATTGTCGTGCATTGGATCATGACACGGAAGAATGTCTGACATTACTGGGAAAGATCCAGGAAAAGAGGAATCATAACAACCAGAATGTTCAATGGATTTCAGCTGAAGCAAGGGATGAAGGACAAAACATCAACATAGTTATGTGCAGAGGAGATAAAACAATAAATGATGCAGTCCAACAAGAGCCAGCACGACACCAATGGGTGAAGAAGAACGTCGAACCAATGAAGCAATTCAATGCATAGAATGAGAAGGAGATATTTAAGGAAGCCAGACAAGAATTTTTTAAGGCCAACATTGCATCAACTTCAACTACGCGACAAACTAAGGAGGTACCAGAGTACAAGATTGATCCATCGTTGTATCATACTAAAGAAATGCAACACCTGGGAAAAGTAAGTACAATCAAAGGATTTTTGCAATCATGTGTAAAACTATTGAATGATCCATCCTCTTTCAAAATATTGAAAAATATAGTAGAAAGATGTAGCATAGAGACAGAAGGAAAAATAGAACAAAAAAAAGGTCAATCACCTACATACAAGGAGAAGAACAAGTAGGGAGTTCAGGCTAAATGCCAACATCAGATATTTCAACATGGGAGATATCATACTGGATCTAGGATCCAAATTCAATGTATTACCCAAGAAGACATGGCAATGTATGAGAGAGCCCACATTAGGATATTCACTCTTTTAGCTGAAACTAGCAAACCAACACAGAGTTCTACCAATTGGCAGACTGGAAGGAGTGACATTAGAATTAGATGAGTATGCACTAAAGAATACTTCGAAGTGATTGAGATAGTGGACGACACAACACCATATCCAACATTGCTTGGCTTGGATTGGGCGTTCAATAAACGGGCCATAATCAACTTGAAAACACGAAAAATGACATTTGAGTCAGAATAATATAGGTTCATTGCACCATTAGACCCATCAGAAGGAGAGAGGTTTGTAGAACCTACTTGCTTGGACTTGGAGGAAATTAGCCATTTGTACAGAACAAGTGCGCGCGATGAGGACTATGTAAACCCAACTACAGATGGGATACTTAGTTTGCGGAACATTACTTCATGTGCAACAGACTCAGATACGGGTTTAGAAAATTGGCAACATAGGCTACACGAAGTTTCCACAAGAAGATGCGCAAGAATAGATTGTGCAGTAAGATGGGTAGGTATGGAGATGAGGGAACCACCCAGCTTCAATGGAGTAAATGATCTAGAAACATTCTTGACACTTATGAAGACGAAGTGTTAGAAAATCAGAGACTTTTATCACTTGATATGGCACTCAAGGCCACACTTGCAAGATGTTGGGGTGCACAAAAGGAAACAATCATGGATTGGTACCAATGTAAGTGGTTTGGTGCAGAATAGAGAAACAACCAAGAACAAAAGTATGATGGATAGTGGGCATCGATGAAACACTTAGAGAAGTGCAAAGCATTGTGGAAAATGATACCCCCAGAAGAATGGTCTCATCATTTTATACACACATTAGAGGGAATATCAACAAATTTGTACACAGAACAAGAACTGCGCATAGGAACTACGAGCTAGACAATATTGCAACAGAAATTTATAGTAAATTTCTCATTCGAGCATGAGAACCCCAACATAGATGCAACACTTAAACAAATAAGAGGAGTGATATTCATTCAGGAACCATAAGTCAAACTCATAACCGAAGAACAACAATGGAACAGATAGATAGTGAAAGAATTGCTATCATGCTACCATGTGTAGGAAGAAGCACCAGATGAAGACAATTCGTGTGATATTTAGATCGAGGAAGTGGAAGGTGAAAGAGAATTGGAAGGCCCACCTCTATAATCCAAAGTAATTGTTGCGTCGATCAAGGTGAAGAAATTCAACATTGGGATAGTTGAGAATCCCAAAATAGCTAGCATTGGAGATTATTGGGATGAGCAAACAATAGAAAGAATAACAGAGTTACTGTGAGAGTACAATGAAATGTTCCCCACAACATTTACAAAAATTAAGGGCATAGTGGGAGATCTAGGAGAAATGAAGATACCACTCAAAGATGAGACTAGACCAATAAGACAACAACCATACAGACTAAATCCGATATATAAGAACAAAGTTAAAGCTGAGATCGATAGGATGCTCGAAGTCGACATCATAGAACCTATGGATGAATCAAAATGGATAATCCCGATGGTAGTTCAGGAGAAAAAACAAGGCGGGATAAGAATATGTGTTAACTTGAGGAAGTCGAACAATGCATTCCTACATGACCCATTCCCTACACCTTTCACAGATGAAGTATTAGAGAATGTAGGAGGACACAAAGTTTACTCATTCACTGATGGATTCTTAGGTTACCACCAGATCAAGATGCCATAGGAAGATAGATACAAGACCATTTTTTCTACAGAATGGGGGTCCCACCAGTACATAGTCATGCCATTTGGACTGAAGAATTCACCAACAATATTCTCCAGAGTAGTCATAGCTGTATTTAAGGAATTTATCCACTAGTTTCTAGAGGTATACTTGGACGATTGGATAGTCTATAGTCTGTTGAAAGACCATGTGGAGGTCTTACGACTAATGTTAGAAAGATGCAGACAGTGTCAAATATCATTAAACATCAAGAAGTATATCTTCAGAACACTGTTTGGGATAATATTGGGCCATATAGTATGCAAGCAAGGTTTACTAGTAGATCCTGCCAAAATTGCAGTAATTGTTAACTTGCCACCACCAAAAATAGCCTGTCAACTAAGAGTGACATTGGGACACATAGGATACTACAAGAAATTTATCAAAGGGTACGCATAGATTATTGCACCAATGGAGAAATTGTTAAGGAAATATACAAAGTTTTAGTGGAATGAAGATTGTCAACACGGTCTGGATACGCTGAAGGAAAAAATGGTCACCGCGCCGATATTAGTATTCCCAAACTGGGAGAAGACATTCCACGTACCTGTAGATGCATCGACCATAACACTTGGAGCTATTCTGGCATATCCATGAGCAAGAGATTTGGATCATCCGATAACATTTGCAAGCAAAAAATGGTCAGAATCGAAGAAGAACTACAATACTACAGAGAGGGAAGGCCTAGCTATGGTCTACACATTGTAGAAGTTAAGACATTACTTACTGGGAAAACATTTTAAGATGTTCACAGATCACTCAACCCTTAGGTACCTAGTCAACAAGCCAGTGTTGGTGGGGAGAATTTGTCGATGGTTACTATTGTTTCAAGAATTTGATTTTGAAGTAATAGTCAAGCCAGGAAAATTGAATGGAGGACCTGATCACCTATCAAGGGTCACGAACAAAGAGGAACCTACAAATTTACAAGACAACTTTCTGGATGCACAATTATTTTTAGTTCAGATCATCGACGAATATTTTGCAGACATCATCCAGTACTTAAGTACAGGGACTATGCCACATGAATAAAGCACCACGCAGAAGAAAAACCTAGTAGTCTGGGCTACAAAATATCAGTTGAAAAGATATGTGCTAGAAAATGAAAGACCAAGGATTTTAGTAGAAGCTCATGAGGGAATATCAGGAGGACATTACACAGGGAAAGATACCATGCAGAAGGTATTGCGTGCAGGACTATGGTGGCCAATCATTATAGAGACTCAAAAGAGTACTACCAGAAATGTGATGTCTTTCAGAGGGTTGGTAAACCTAATAGAAGGGAGGAGATGCCATTGCGACCACAGGTAACTTTGCAGGTATTTGAAAAATGGGCAATAGATTTTGTTGGACCAATTAAACCACCAGCAAAAAAGACATGAGCAAGGTACATTATCACTGTGACATAATACCTGTCAATATGGGCGGAAGCAACACCAGTTAAAGATTGCAGCGTAGAGACAAAAACACATTTCCTATTTGAGCAAGTGATCACTATATTTGGTTGCCCAAGGATTTTGATGAGTGACCAAGGAACTCACTTCATTAACAACATTATTAAAGCCATGACTGAAGAATTTGAAGTCCACCATCAAAATAGTACAACATATCATCCACAAGCAAACAAAATAGTAGAAGCATTCGACAAAATCCTTGAAAATGAACTGACAAAGATATGTAACGTCAACATTGACGATTGGGACCTTGGAATACCAGCAGTATTTTGGTCATATAGGACCACATGCAAGAATTTTACATGACACACACCATTCATATTGGTATATGGAAAAGAAGAAGTGGTGCCATTAGAATTTTTGGTACCCAGTATGCACGTAGTAGCGATTACAAACATGACAACATGAGGCACAATACATAAGAGGCTGAGTCAACTAATGATCACAGAGGAATATAGAATCCTAGCAGGGTTCCACCAACAAGTTCAGAAAGCAAGGGACAAATCTTGGCACGATAGACATATCAAGAGAAAAACTTTCAAGGAAGGAGACTTAGTGCTGATGTATGACAGTAAATCTATTCAAGATGCAGGAAAACTTAGAATACATTGGTTAGGACCATATGAAGTAAAAACTGTCACAGGTGGAGGATATGTACAATTGAAGGAATTGGGAGGTGCAGAATCAGAGGGATGATCAATGGGATTCGACTAAAACTGTACAAGGATAGTCGACCAGCTGCAATGTGAAAGACACCGCGCAGTAAAAAAAAAAGAAAAAAGAAGAAGCAGGATATCAAATGGTACCAACAGTGGTACAATGCACCGAAAGGGGAAGGAGAACGCACATTCAAGAGTATGATACCAATGGAGACAAGGCCAATGGTCAAGTTCAAAACAAAAATGAGTGGGAAAGGCGGCTACGACAAAAGAAGCACTAAGTGACAAAGGCTAGCATAATTGAATTCCAGAGCTGACTGACGGGACGCCGCATTAATCATGCCAACTAGAGACGGTGATGGAAATAATAGAAGTACGAAGGGACTGATGATTCATTGAATACGTAATAGAAGTAATGTCTTCAACAAGATTCAAATGATGCCCATACAAAGCAGGGATGTGGGAGCGAAAATCTTGTTATGAGGGTTGGAAGAGGCAGAGAGCGATAGAAAATACAGAGAAGAGAGTGAAGTTCATAGAGGTTGCAAATTCTACTGAGCTCGGTGGAAAACCACCTTTTACCACCATGGAACCACATAAATAAGGAGAATTGAGCCAGACAGCCAGACAACCCGGAGTTAGAACCAGAGCACAATCGCAATCCCAGGGAAACAAACAACCACCATCTCAGCCACCAGAAGTCGTCAATGTGGATGAAATCCCATCACCGGATACAACACCAGAAAGCTCGACATTCATGGTAGAAGACACCCAACAGATAGCACCTACGGGCATGGACGCTGATATGCCAAAAGAGGGGCAGGGATGACCAAGAGCAACTAAAAAACCAAGAGAAACTAGAAAACCCTATAGAAGCTACGAGAGTCAACGAGATGACTCCAAATCAGGAAGAAACGACTGATCCATAAGAGTTGCAGACAACTGTGTCAGAACACCCACAGGAGGGAGCAGTGGAGGATGTCAATGGCTGACAAAAACAGTATGTCGAAGAACGACCAATGGAGGCTAGAACCTTGAGTCAGCCATGACCACGAAAGGAAAAGAAGAAGGTACCTAGGTCACCATGCAGACAACCTGCCACAACAATTGTTTTGAAATGCATACCAAAAGGGGTACAGGTAAAAGAAGATTTGTTAGGTTATGTAGAAAAATTAAGCTACTCAGAACAAGATGTAACGGACACAAACAAGTTCCTAGAGTTCTCTAAGCAATTATACCTACAGACTATGGGTGTATATCCCTTCGGGGAATAGATTCATCAACCAGTCCAGTGGGAAGTAGGACTGTAAAAACTTGGGATTTTAAGTCTATTGGACCTACCACACTTTGGCAGAGGCCAATATGCAAATAGTTGCTTCAAACAATTGATGGCAGTCACACATGGCAGAGATGTGTGGTTGGACAAGCTCGTCTCAATAAATGTAGAGATCATTGTACACATCATAAGGCTTCCATCACAAGGCATGGATCCCTCACAGTTCCTCGAGGACAAAATGAAGGAGAAATCACTCGCTGAGGATATGAAAACGAAATATGACACCAAAAGGGGGATGTGCAGAATCATTATCAAAAGGATTAGTGATATAGAAACAAGAATGGCCATGAAAATCAAGGCATGCAAGTTGCTCGGGAAATTCCGTAAGGAGGAAATATCGGTTGAGGTTGTTACAGCTGAAACACAGTGTGTCAAGGACACCACAATCAACTGGGTCCCTTATTTGTTGAATCTATTTCTTGACGACTGCAAGGCTGTGTAAGATCCGGGGAAATAATTTCATTATTCATGGATGATCATTCTGATAT
Organism: Picea glauca; assembly: GCA_000966675.3. Taxonomy (NCBI): domain Eukaryota; kingdom Viridiplantae; phylum Streptophyta; class Pinopsida; order Pinales; family Pinaceae; genus Picea; species Picea glauca. Next base: position 242,289 of record JZKD02S0442552.1, on the reverse strand, counting down.
CCATTATGGTATGGAAGGAAATGAACTACACATCTTTCGCCACTAGACCCAAACCCAATCACGGAGCGAGATACTTATCGCTTGGAGCCTCTTCAGACGCCAAGAATAGAAGAATGAATGCAGCTATATTCAAAGGATATCTTTGCGACCTACAAGAGACCATCGCCAACATTTGGAGGATAACACCACAGGCTATTGCAAACTATGAGGGCATATCCAAATTCAATGCCACTAGACATGCAATGTGGATCCAGGCACAAAAGGACCCCAACAAGCAATGGCTACAAATACACTACTGCATCATGGAGGGGGACATAGAAATGGCCATCAACGATTGGGAAGACGAATGGAGGATTCCAGTCCTCACTCGAGACATACCTACACGGGTAGAGGAGGAGGAGGCAAGACATGAACATACACATGTTGAGGAAGTAGGGTAGGAATAGACACATCCCCAGGAAGTAACAGTGCCCAAGAAACCAATGACAGGTCCGAACAAGCCACCGCAAAAGAAAGGGGGGACATCCAAGACAGAAGTCCAGACAAGGAAGAAGAAAAACACATAGGCACCCCAAGTACAATAGAAATAGGCCGAGGCAGCACAAGGGACTACATCAAGTCCTACTCCACAAGATCCAATCCAGACTAAGCGGCCAACCACCCAGACGAGGGGTGCATGCAAGAAGATGAAGGCACATAGAATGCCTCCATAATACACAATGACCAAGGATTATGCAGAAATGGTGGCCCAAGTGGTACAAGATCGCACATTTGAGGATTTTTAGAATGTTGCGCACCAAAGGGACAAAATCAAAGAAGGGTTGGCATACATGACATGGATCCTCAGGCAGACCGGGGAAGCATAGGTATCTGGTAGCAGCGTGGAAATGGGTCCATCTGCATCATCGACAGGAGGAGGACCTGAAGAAAGCGAGCGGGATATAGTCCAGATGATACCACAATCGAGTTCAACATTTCACGTTACACCCAGCATGCTATGCATGGACAAAATTGTGGGGTAGGCACCCCTGAAGGACTTGGCTCAATTGTAGTTGGTCTTGTCGCGAATAACAACCAAGGCCTTATATAAACTATGGGTCAGCGTTACACAGGAGGTACAGTCTCGAGCATGCATAGACACAACATAGTTGCAGCAGGTAAAGGATAATCGAGACGAACTTGAATTGGTATTCGAGTAGGCAAATCTCAAGACCAAATAAGAGAAGGAACGTGTGAAGGGACTCGAGTAGAAATTGGTCGTAGCCTACAAGAATATTCCAAAGACCACGCAGACAATCAAACTCATGACAACAAAGAAGATTGATTTGATTGTGTAGACAATCGATCAATACCAATAGGAGATTGAGAATCTCCATGAGCAACTCACACCTACCACTCCACCAGAGGTGAGGGAGCAAAGGAAACAGGAGGAAACAATGCAGATACAAGATATGGAACAACAAGTCCACATAGCGGATGACTTGTTTGAAAAAGAAGTGCATCTCTGGACAAAGATAGAAGAGGATCAACAAGTCCAGCAATGGAACCAGGAAGGAGAAAGGATAAGTGCAACTATCCAAGACCTAAAACAGAGGAAAAAGACAATGTCGATCACAGAACACGTCAAAGGGGTGCAAGACATGAAGAAACTGCAAGCATAAATCCTAACTGCACAGACACAGAAAAAGGAGCTCCAGTCCCAAATGGAATCTCTCTAGGAGCAAGCAGCAAAGGTCATCGCACATGCCGAAGAAGCCAAAACATATATGGAACAAACCCAGGAAGAGTGTGCAGGAATGGTCAGCGACGACATTGTAGCACAGGCATTGGAAGCACTCAAGTAGAAGACCGCACAGGGCCAAATGCATGTACCAGAGCTGATGTAGAAGTTCCAAGCGATCCCTAAGGAGATTGACGAAGCACAAAGAGGTTAGGTGGCTCGAGACAAGCCACATGTCAGTGTTGGGGGCCAGTTGAAAGCAGGCCAAAGCAGAAAGAAAGGTTATTTTGGGAAGGGAGCATGCACAAGGAAAGCGACAACTGGAAGGAAGATAAGCACACGTGCATGCATGGAAGACCTAACGATGTTAGGATTAGGGTTTTCGTAATACATTGTAATGGCTAGTGAGCAAAAAACATATATATAAAAACAATTAGAGGCGATTGAGGGGGATAATATTTATGGAGAGATAGAGATAGAGAATGGTTAAGAGTAGTGATGGCTAAGAGAGAAGACACAGA
>JZKD02S0442552.1:219393-235475 GCA_000966675.3 Picea glauca | reverse complement strand
AATAACCTTCTAGCAGATTTAACCATTTATCTAGGGCATCTGCATCTATTTGACCTTCAAATACAGGAATATCAAAATTAACATGTACCTTGAAAGGCGAGGTGCCTCCAAAGTGATTTCTTGATGAAGATGCGCCTGATGCTATCGACAGGTGTTGAAGGATGTGGGAAAAATTCTCCATCATTTCGTCCCTTTGTCGCGTGAGAGCTTGCTCAAGCAACAGAGTGATAGGATCGTCTGCTCCATCATTTTTCTTTTCTTCCACCATTGAGAGTTTCTTTGGTGTGTGAGAGCGATTGTCCTCAAGAGAGACAAGCTCGAGACCCAACTTGCTATACTCGGACCTCATTGGGGACATGCACTGAAAACGATCAAGAGAAGCCTGCTCTGATACCACTGATCTGGATTATTTTCGGCACAGAATGAGAGCGGAGATATAACACATAAATATTTAGAGATATTGCAAGAGAGACAAAAATATAACATAGATATAGCGGAAATAAAAAAAAGATACACAAATATACAGTAATACACGATTTCTATTAACGAAATAAATGTACAGAGACTGTAAAATACAGAGTGAAAGGCTCGCTAGAATGGTGGTAGCTTATCTTTGAGAAGAGATGTGACAGCTACTCGCATATGTGAGAAGATGATTATTACAATGAGGCTCTAAGGGCCTTTTTACATAAGTAAAATCCAAAACCCTAACCTTGGAAGATGAAAATCCAAAAGGTTTGTGGGCCCCGATGGGGGTAGTTGATACATCAACTTCCCAAGGGCGTAACTTTTGCATATGATCTCCGTTTGGGGTGCTCAATAGCTCGTTGGAAATATCTATCCGAGAACTAGAACTTTTGGGTGAGAAACATCGATCTATGATCCATGTTTCTCCCCTTTTTCTCAAAAAACATCGTTTAGGGCCTCAAAATGGCCTCATAAGTTAAAAACTGCTAAAAATAGTAAATTACCAAAATTGTCAAAAACATGTTTTGGGCTAGTTGGAGAAGGTGGGTGGCCACCGATATCCACCCGGATCATCACCTATCTCCAGTATGAATTGTAGTTACTGGACTCTTTCTCCCAACATGACTTACAAAGGTTGGTTGCTTGACCCCAACATGACTTGTAGAGGTTGGTGAACTATCTCTAGTATGAATGGTAGTGACTGGACTCGTGCCCCTAGCATGACTTGAAGAGGCTAGTGGATTCTTCTTATCCTTTCTCTTCCTATTTCTTTTATACTTCTGGTTACTCAGAGCTAGACTTTCACTAGATGAACTAGAAGGAGGATGAGTAGACTTCGCTAATGAGGAAGGTAGAGGATCAACATCAATTTGATGCGCATGACATAAGGTGCTTTTCTAAGAAGCATCATGATCATTCAAGACATTCAAAGTGGTCCACAACCAAATCAATAGTCCTACATTCAACCTAGGAATATTCAAAGTGGCTATCAAGTGGGCACCAACATTTCCAAAGAATGGAAAAGCAAAAGAATACCCTTGGGAATGAGTCATTTGGTTAGCATCCTCAAGAAATTTATCCATTACTTTCTTATGCACATGCTCATCCCTTGAAATATTGTTCATTTCTTAAAGAGTATCACACACTAGCTCTGACAAGCTAGTGGTATAAATCCCACGCCTTGCAGGAGGCTTCTCCACGCTTTCAAGTGAAAGACCATGGGTCCTTCATGACCAACATAGAGGATGGTCGACCACCTTGAATCAATGATCCAAAAGTGGTGGTAGAGACACAACCTAGGCCAACTACATATAGCAACATTCCACTAAAAATTTCTAAGAGAAACAACACAAACAAACAACTACCCGAAAAATTCATCCCAGGTGGATCAAGTCCTTAGTCGAAAGTAATGAAAAAGTGGAAAAGGGACCTTCCAGAAGATGGCATAGATTGATTAAGTCCTGATACTGATGAATAAAGGTGTGAGAGGCAATTACCCTTACCTCCATGGTCCCTCCATGTAACAAACCTTCCTAGTGAAATTAACCCACGCGAACATGGGGCACTCTCCAGGTACTGTAGGAAGCCCCGTGTAGTCACCTCTATGAAACCTAGGAATATAAACTAAATTTACCAACTCATAGTCAGATTCCAAGGGAATATTTGACAATCAATATCATATGTATGGGCAGGGTAGCTAAGCCCGAAGCTCCAAAAGTACCAGCACTGCAGAGGGCTAGGTGGTGCTTAAGGAAGCCTCGTATACACAACAATCCATAGACAATTGGACATTGGAGGTGTAATATTTGTCACTCCCCCTCACACGACCTTGTGTTTAGATCTTGAGTTAGAGGAGTTTCCCGACCACACCTATACGACAATTGGATTTTAAATACACCCTGGTTGGACTCTTATGTGCAATTAAATTTCCCTGGAGAGTTCACTCTCCAACTTGTTCCAAGACCCTAGCCTAGACTAGTTGGTGGACCCTAGGAACAAAAATTCTAGTAGATTTTAATTAAGTTTTTGTTATTAGTGGTTGTTCTCTACTCATGGTATGTTACTGAAACTGACACTCCACCTGATGTGTCAAAGACTCTTTCAAAAAGAAACTTATAAGAATAGTAGAAAAGGGAACTTCACACTAATTCTACAATGAAATGAGTTTCAAGTAAGCATAATTCATGAAACACTAATGCAACCCTTGAAATGCAATATTTTCTCTTTCCAATGCAAAATGTATAATCACAACTTTTACCTAAATTGCAAGAAAGGCAAAAGAAGAAAATAAAATAATTTTTTTTGTTCTTTTTATTTTTGAATGCTTTTCAAGATGGGAAGAAAAAAAAATGCGTATACTAAGATATTTTCTTTTCTGAGATATGAATACAAAACAACATAACAAAAAAAGAGATTTATCAAATAGTAAACTAGTTTTTTTTTAGTTTTTTTTTCTACTTAAAAAAACTAAACAAACGATGCTAAAAAAATATTTTTTTCTCTTTATGTTTGAAAAAAAAAAAGAATGCACAGAATAAAAGTATTGAACTCATATACAAACTTGGGTTTCAAATATGATCACAATAACGATCAAGAAATCGAGACCCAAAGAACAAGACTTGTCTTACAATTATGCAATCCAAGAAATCAAAAGAAGCCAAAGAATCATCAAACTTTGTTTTTCTTTTCAATTTTAAGACTTTACCTACTTTCTGTAAAAACAAGAAGTTTTAGAAACCAAGAGAGTCCAAAAAAACCCCTAAAAATCCAAAACAAGGCTTCAAAACGCTGAAAAGATGAGAGAAAAACCCTTATTCCCAATGTAGGGAGGATATATCAACCTACATACACACTTATGCCTTCTATAGTGAGCTTATATATGTTACCTTCATGAATAGCGAGAGAGTATATAACCCAAAATGTCAAAATTACCTTTTCTTTGTGAAGTATGACTTTAATTACTTCTAGGTGGATAAGAGCTCATCTTCAGCGATGCAACTATATACAAAGCTCTTGAGATTATATCAGTAAAAATTAGGTTAATAAATGGTTAATCCTAAGTATTATATTAAAAAAATTAGTTAAATAATAATAATAATAATAATAATATAATTTTAAGGCCACACACACCAACCACCAACAACTGCAAAGTTGTACATACCCTACCCCTTCTGGATTTGACCTCCTAGGTGTAAACACATGTTCTTAACCATTAGGCTCATATTACAATAGAAAATGGAGATGAGCAATAAGCTACCTATATACATCACCAATAACATGGCTACATCATCTAGAACATGGATATCTATGCATAAGGTGGAGAACATATAGGAACAAAATCTTTATATTGATTGAGGCATTGTCTAGCTCTTCTACGTTTTGTTTTTTTTTTCCCAGAATTTGGCAACATAAATCTAGACAAAATGTTGTTTAAATTGCATTTATGAATGCATAATTAGATTCAGTGTTTTCAAAAACCCTAGGTCACTCAAATTATACAAACTAGAGGATCGTAGGTTTTCCCTAGCATGACTAGCAGAGGTTGGTTGCATATTTCCAGTATGACTTGCAGTGACTAGATTTTTGCCTCCAACATGACTTGTAGCAATTTGTTTTTCCTCCCAACGTGACTAGCAAAGGATGGTCTCCTATCTCCAGTATGAAATGTAGTGACTGGACTCTTACTCCCAACATGACTTACAGATGTTGTTTTCTTGACCCCAACATGACTTATAGAGGCTAGTTGCATGTCTCCAACAGGACTTGCAGAGGTTGTTTGCTTGACCCCAACATGACTTGTAGAGGTTGGTTGCATGTCTCCAACATGACTTGCAGAGGTTGGTGAACTATCTCTAGTATGTCTGGTAGTGATTGGACTCATACCCCTAACATGACTTGTAGAGGCTAGTGGTTTCTTCTTATTATTCTTTCTCTTCCTATTCCCTTTAGACTTCTGGTTACTCAGAGCTAGATTTTCACTAGATGAAGCATAAGGAGGATGGGTAGAGTTCACTAATGAGGAAGGTAAAGGATCAAGATCAATTTGATTCCCATGAAATAAGTTGCTTTTCTAAGAAGCATCAGGAGCATTCAGGACATTCAAAGTGGTCCACAACCAAATCGATAGTCCTACATTCAACCCAAGAATGTTCAAAGTGTCTATCAAGGGGGCACCAACATTTCCAAAGAAATGAAAAGCATAAGAATACCCTTGGGAAGGGGTCCCTTAGTTAGTATCCTAAATAAATTTATCCATTACTTTCTTATACACATGTTCATCCCTTGCAATATTGTTCATTTCTGAAAGAGTCTCACACACTAGCTCTGACAAGCCAGTGGTATAAATCCCACGCCTTGTAGGAGGCTTCTCCACGCTTTCAAGTGAAACACCATGGGCCCTTCATGACCAACAGAGAGGATGGTCGACCACCTTAAATCAATGATCCAAAAGTGGTGGTAGAGACACAACTTAGGCCAACTACACAAAGCAACACTCCACTAAAAATTCCTAAGAGAAACAACAAAAACAAACAACTACCCCAAAACTTCATCCCAGGTGGATCAAGTCCTTAGTCCAAAGTAATGAAAAAGTGGAAAAGGGACCTTCCAGAAAATGGCACAGGTTGATTAAGTCCTGATACTGATGACTTAAGGAGTGAGAAGAAATTACCCTTACCTCCACAATCCCTCCATGTAACAACCCTTCTTAGTGCAAGTAACCCACACAAACATGGGGCACTCTCCAGGCACTACAAGAAGCCCCTTGTAATCACCTCTGTGGCACCTAGGAATAACAACTAAATTTACCAACTCAAAGTCAACGTCCAAGGGAATAGTTGACAATAAGTATCATACGTATGGGAAAGGTAACTAATCCCGAAGCCCCAAAAGTACCAGCACCCTAGAGGGATAGGTGGTGCTCAAGGAAGCCTCATATACACAACAATACACAGACTCTTGGACAATTATCGGAGGTGTAATATTTTCCACTCACCCTCACACGACCTTGTGTTTAGCTCTTGTGTTAGAGGAGTTTCATGTCCACACCTATACAACAATTAGATTTTAAACACACCCTAGTTAGACTCTTATGTTCAATTAAATTTCCTTAGAGATTTCACTCTCCAACCTGTTCCAGGACCCTAGCCTAGACTAGTTGGTGAACCCTAGGAACAAAAATTCTAGTAGATTTTAATTAAGTGTTTGTTATTAGTGGTTGTTCTTTACTAATGGTATGTTACTGAAACTGGCACTCCACCTGATGTGTCAAAGACTCTTTCAAAAAGAAACTTATAAGAATAGTAGAAAAGGGAACTTCACACTGATTCTACACTAAAATGAGTTTAAGTAATGATAATGCATGAAACACTAATGCAACCCTTGAAATGCAATATTTTCTCTTTCCAATGCGAAATGTATAATCTCAAATTTTACCTAAATTGCAAGGAAAGCAAAAGAAGAAAATAAAATAATGTTTTGTTCTTTTTATTTTTGAATGTTTTTTGAGATGAGAACAAAAAAACAAATGCCTATACTAATATATTTTCTTTTTATGAGATATGAATGCAAAACAACATAACAAAAAAAGAGACCTATCTAATAGTAAACTAGGTTTTTTTTTTTTTTCCTACTAAAGCAAAAACTAAACAAACGATGCTAAAAAACAATTTTTTTCTCTTTATGTTTGAAAAACAAAAGGAACACCCATAATAAAAGTACTAAACTCATTTACAAACTCAAGTTTCAAATATGATCACAATAGCGATCAAGAAATCAAGACCCAAAGAACAAGACTTGTCTTACAATTATGCAATCCAAGAAATCAAAAGAAGCCAAAGAAGCATCAAACTTAGCTTTTCTTTTCAATTTTAAGACTTTACCTACTTTTTGTACAAAACAAGAAGTTTTATAAACCAAGAAAGTCCAAAAGATCCCCTAAAAAGCCAAAACAGGGCTTCAAACGGCTGAAAAGCGGAGAAAAAAACCCTTGTTCCCACTGTAGGGAGCATATATCAACTTACATACACACTTATGCTTTCTATAGGGAGCTTATATATGCTACGTTCATGAATAGACATATAATATATAACCCAAAATGTCAAAATTATATTTTCATTGTGAAGTTTGACCTTAACTACCTGTAGGTGGATAATAGCTCATCTTTCTCGGACATAAGGAAATAAGATAAAGGTAAAGACCCAAAAGAATCTCACAAGAATGGAAGTCTAGAAGTCTACCCTTAAGGACCCACCAACCTAGTTATTTTAGATGAGCCCATATATATATATATATATATATATGGAGGTCTTGAGATTATATCAAGACAAATTAGGTTAATAAATGGATAATCGTAAGTATTATAATAAAAAAATTAGTTAAATAATAATAATAATAATAATAATAATAATAATATAATTTTAAGGTCAGTGCCAAGGGAGACACCAACCACGAATAGTTGCATAGAGGTACAGAGGTGTACATACCCTACCCCTTCGATTTGAACTCCTATGCGTAAATACATGTTCTCACCAACCACCAACAGCTGCAGAGTGATACAAAGATGTACATACCCTACCCCTTCTGGATTTGAACTCCTATGTGTAAACACATGTTCTTAACCATTAGGTCCATATTACAATAGAAAATGGAGATGAGCAATAAGCTACCTGTATACATCACCAAGAACATGGCTACATTATCTAGAACATGGCTACCTGCAAATAAGGTGGAGAAAATACAGGAACAAAATCTTTATATTGATTGAGGCATTGTCTAACTATTCTATGTTTTGTTTTTTTTCCCCATAATTTGGCAACATAAATCTGGACGAAATGTTGTTTAAATTGCATTTATGAATGCATAACTGGACTCAATGTGTTCAAAAACTCTAGGTCACTCAGATTATACAAACTTAGCCACTCAAATCTGCAGATCCAATAGTTTCTCACCAGATTTTGGGCACAATTAAACAGAAAAAATTCCCCAAAAAAGGAAAACTTAGAACGTTTAGACTAAGATATTAATTAATATGGGAAAATAACACCAAATATTCAATTGGTTTTGTCATGCACCATGAGGCCTATCTAGTATGCAACATGACGCCCATCTGGGAGGCTGAGTAACAATTGTTTCAGCAGACTTTAGTTTCATTTCAACATGAATAGTTGGAATTCACAAAGGGTGAATAATATACAACCAAAAAAAAGTATATACACCATCAAATATATCCAAATGTATATATCAAGGTGATTGGATTGTATATATACAACCTGCAACATTCAATACTGCATAACAAATTATTGCCCACACGAAATTTACTTGGTGAGAGAAAAGGTGGTAGGGTACATTTACGTCCCTGCTTATAGAAGCCATAAGCAGCAGGCGAAGGCTATCCACCATGCAGCAGCCCAATGATTGGGAGGCGGCTGCTGCATGGTCGTCCATTTCTCGTGCCATATCATAGTGCATCCATATCATCGATAGGGAGGCTGCTGCTGCATGGTCGTCATCCATTTATTATGCCATACAATAGCACATCCATATCATCCCACTAATTGAAATTTGAATTTATCGCGCTGACCGAAATTTCAAATTTGAATTTCCAATTTGGTTGATGGGAATGCTCCAAATAATTTCGAATTTGGTTGAATTTACTGCTCGTTTTTTAGAGCAGCGTTTGGAAGGAGGGACGAGGGATAGCACAAGAAGCAACACTACACGGAACGGGGCGTGGAAGAGGGAAGGAAATGTTGTGGCTGCACGCCCGGCTCGTCTTTGTATCATGGAAGCACCACATCACCAGAGATCTACTCGGTCTACAGGAGAAGAGACCGAGCTCCTGGAACTATGAGATTGGTGGGTAGGTAAAATTTTGAATATGAGTTGCAATTGATCTTCTGGGATTAGAGACCGATGTTTTGGAGGATGGCTACAAATGGTGCAAGTATGGGAGAAAGGTCGTTAAAAGTATCCCTCGTCCCAGGTATGAACTCTTATGGTTATTAAGTTTCTACCAAAGCATGGGACTGGGGATTTTTTGAGGCTTTTGCTCCGACGTTCTATGAAATAAGAAGCATGGGATTGGGGAATGTTTTTGGGCTTTTGCTCCGACATTCTGTGAAATAAGAAAGGGATATTCATTTATGTAGGTTTAGAAGTTTCAGATATCCTTAATATAGAATGAATTTGTGCAGGAGCTACTATAGATGCTCGGAAAACAATTGCAGCGTGAAGAAGAGGGTGGAACGTGATCCAAGTGATCAGGGACTGCTGATAATCACATATGAGGGCACACACAACCATGAAAGCCCCTCTGTAATCTACTACATTGGAAAACCCATCATATTACTGCAGCAAGGCTCTAAGCCTGCCATAGTTCTTGTCAATGCGAGCTTATGTCCTGAACCTGTCCTCAAGTATGCAGCCCACCAAGCTTTGTAAATACTGCCATTCAGTCTAGAAGCCAGCTCTGTTATATTTGCTTCCTGAAAGCTATAAGGAGATCCACAAATAAATAGCGACAACGAATGTACAAGGAGATTTGTAGTCGAATGGTCCATTATATTGTTAGAAAATACTATGCACAGCGTGATATTGATCAATATGGAAACTGATCTTTAGGTTCTATATGTTTACACAAATTTCCTGTAAAAAGGGCACTTGTGCTTTCTTCATACTATATATTTTTGTATTCATCTATAAAACAACTCGCGTTCTTATTGTTGTTGTTCACTTTGTTACTCTGTCATTCATGGTTCAAGCTTCACCTGTTATGCAGTTTATCACATCATGGCCATTCTCAATGACTCATTTTTTTAGAGCCAATATTTTGCATCGATTAGTTAGTGGGGATTTCATTTCTATCAGTTTATTCGATCAAGTTCGGAGTTTTCTTGTAGTCTTATACATAAATGAACACATACTATATTTCAACAACTAAAAAAATACTTCTCTTTCATTAACAAACAAGGCAGGTTGCAGAGCAACAAGTCCTTTCCAAGAAGGTTGTGATAACTTGCTTTTGGACACTCCAAACTTCTTAGGGACTTTTTTTGTTATATTTTGATTCTTGGATTTTCATGGGTAAAATTTGATAAATTTTCTTTCCTTCAATTAATAAACTCTTTGTAATAAGTAGTACCCCTGCAAGTGATGGTTTCCAAGCTCGTTCGTTCTTCCAAGAGGGCCCATGATTCGTGGTTGTTGTAGGTCCAAATGACTGGTCTGGCCCATGATTCGTGGTTGTTGTAGGTCCAAATGACTGGTCTTCCTGTAGGCTCAACCTTGTGCAAATGGTTCAAGCAAGGTTGGAGCAAGCAAGAGATTAGCACTACTCTTTATAGCTGGGGTGTTGGTACAGGTCTTTGTTCCCTGTAGCACTTCCTTCAAAGTCTCTTGTGAGTGTAGCACTAAGGAGGAGTAACTGAACAATGGTTCTTCGATCGATTCTCAGGGATATACTCAACGATTTTCTTCCTTAGGAAAGTATATGTTGAATTTATATTAAAGTAACCATTCAATTCCTTCCTTCCTTCGTGTTAGATGTGATTATTCCTCCTGATATCTCTCTCGTATCTAATACTTGGGGTTTGTTTCTCTTCTATCAAAAAATGTTGGATATGGGAGAAAACAACCGTAAGCACCACTCTCTAGGAAATGAATCAATGAAACAAATTGTAAATTCATCAACACGATTGCATCATTTTAGTTCTTTTGAATGATAAGGTTTTATTAAACATGGAAAAGTGTTTTGAAATATTTCTGCGCAGAAAGTTGGAAATCATTTGGAAGATCATTTTTATTCGGTCGAACATTTCCAAAGAGAGAATCCATGGAAATCCATTGAAGTAATTTTGGGTTTAATCCTCACTCTGTCCATAAGAAGTCCACCTTTCCAATGCCCGACATCCACTTTTTCCATATAAAATTCGATGTGAGCAGAAGAATCATCATAATCTCCATCCTCTCTCACTGTGAATCTTCCTACAACTAGTTGCAGCCATCCATGATCATCGTAATGAAAACCATGTTCGTATCTAAAAACCTTTGGTTGTGAACTTTTCGCTAAGAATCGGGTCCTTTCAAACACTTGGCGGTACTGTGTCGTAACATAAAACCTAATTGGCAATGTACTCCATCCGAAGAGGCATTGTCTAAATTTGAGGACAAAAACCACTTTGTACTTCGTATTGGCAGACAAAATCCTGCATTCCATGCTACCCTGGACCCAGGGTAGCTCAGAAAAAGTGCCCTGCCAAGGTGTCGTGCGCAGCAAGCTGAATAAACGAACTGTGAAAGATATGCTTTTACATTAGAAGCATGAAGGAAGAAACTTAGGGGTGGGGTTTTCCATCGAACGGGGAGATATGTCTTGCCCAGTGTGAGAGGAACCAATGTTCGAGGATGGATCGATCAATCGATGGCTTTTGCGGTTTCATTCAGCAGGAAACTTGATGGTCTCCTTTCCATCAAAGGCCTCCAAAATCATATTCCCCTTACAGGTGTTCTGGGCATCTCCCACCACAAATATCAGGCGGTATGGTTTTCCAATAATAACTATGGCGCTTTCCTTATGGAAGACAAGCTCCATGGCCCTCCTGCCTTGCGGGACTGAAAAAGCTCTTATTTCCAATGCTTGCAATGCACAGTCATAGTAAGTAAGCTTATTTTCATTGAATTTATGTTGGAGGATGCAACTTTCATCTTATTGATTCTATGGACCTATAGACAGAGCCAAAAACCTTACCTCAAGGTATTATAAGCAACCTGGAGTGAGATGGACCTGGAGCCAGAGCCAACAACCTTACCTATTCTCCAATTGATTGGCTCCATCAACAGGTCTGTAAGGAGGTATATAAGGTAATGTTCGTATGCTTTAAGAGTATATCACATTAGTTTATTTGACAATAGGGTTTGCATGGCGGAGTAGGTGGAAGCTCAACAACCTCTAGCTTAGGGAGTTGACAAGGAGCTGCTGAAAGTAAGTTGTTGTTGGACACTACATCGACATCCATATCATAAAGGGAGTTGATAGTGAGCCAAGAAAACATTTAATTCTATGAAGTAATGCTAGATTGATATCTAGTATTACTTGATAAAAACCAAATTACTAGCTAACCTATACATTTAATTAAGGTTTTGGTGGCCTTGAACTAAATTTTTGGTCAAATATATGGGCTTCTCCCTCGGGAAGAGGCCAAATAAGACCTCAAAGATCAAAACATATGATAAAAACAAAATTTTCCAAAGAAAATAGTATGAATTATTAAAAACTTTGGGTAAAATGCTCTTTTTTGCATCGGTCTTCGTGAAAACATAGGAAAACCAATTACTAATAGTCCCTCAGCCCGAAGTGTAGGGACTAATAAAATAGAGATTTCATGTAATACTTCTCTTCCATTATTAATAAAAAAGTAAAACTTGCATCTCCAGTGGTCACATTTGTAAAATATCCTCTTTAACATTTTGGAGTTGTTTAATTTTCTCACTCTAAGTTGGGAGACACCTTCAACTTCTATAATTTTTTACCCATTTTGATTTCTAACCCTCTTAAGACATGATTTATTCAAATTTATTGGTGTTTACCCATATGTTTCTACAATGGTAGGGCATTGGATTTCATGTGTTGTTTCCAATGATTCCCACATTCCTAATCTTTTAAGGTTATCTCTTGAGATCACTGAAATTCAGGTTTAGGTAGGGCATTAGATTTCCTTTGTTGTTTCCGATGATTCCCTTATTCCTAATCTTTTAAGGTTACCAATTAAGGTTACTTCTTGAGATATCACATATATCACTGAAATTCAGATTTAAGTAAAGTGGAGTTGAATATATGAATTATTAAATATTTTAATTTATTATGATTTTTATTATTTTATTTAGTTATTTTTTTATTCATCTAATATAAGATATAGTTTTATCTATAATCTTAAAAATAATTTTAAGATTAGTCTCTGACCTTTCTCTCGAATATGAGTTGCAATTGATCTTCTGAGAAGCTACATTGGCGAGGCATCTTTGGCACATAATTTGCATTGGGGTGGAGCTCAATACCGAGGAAATCATCGTCCTGAACCTTTTCACCGAGCGAAGTAGTAGGAGACTCTTTTGTGATTGGGAAACTCCCCAAAACCAGGGTAGGATCGACATTTTCCTCTAGGGAGGAGTGGAGAAGAGAGGCATGTAGGTATGTGGTTGTTATCAAAAGACAATCTAGAGGGGACTGGGGAGGTACCGGAGGGGATTCTTCTTCTATGTAAACTTGGTGGCTTTCATCCCCCATCCAAATCTAGTCTGTGAAGATAGAATTCATTAAGGGTGAACCAACAAGGATTAGGCTAATGGAGGTCGGTGGAATTGGCACAGATGAGGGACACAGACATAGTCATCTTTCTCTGAAACTGTAGTAGGCTGGAACACGCTTCGACTTACCCCTATCGTGTGGAATTGAGCTGGGATGAAGATCAGAAGGCCAAGGGAGAAAGGGAGAGAAGACCAGAGAACCATGAGCAAGAAAGATTCTAGTGAGGGAGGAGGTAGCCACCCATAACACCTGAACAAAAAAAATGATAAGTTGGCAAAATTGGTGATGAAAACCGCATTAACTTCAAGTTGAAAACCCGTAATAGCCTTGTAACAGTCTTGTAGCACTCCAGCTCTCGCATCGAGCATCCCATTAAGTCTCCAACGTTGCACAACTACACCACCATCCAAGCTGTGTAAATGCTATGCATTCTGAGGAGAAGAGGGAGATAGGCCGCGAAAGCGTGTATTTACTACCCTTGGTGCACAGTGTCCAAATGTCACCCCATGGGAAACTAATAAACTTAATAATTGGTACATGAAATTTATAACATTAATTCTTTGTCTAATAATTTTATTTTAATTTTTCAAATGTCATATAAGGTGATGTTTACTTGTCCTAAAATGTTTCTAAATAAATTTATTGATTAATAAATTTTTATGTTAATTTGATTGATTAATAAAGTTTTCTCTTAAAATGTATCTAAATAAATTTATTGATTAATAAATTTTTTGGTTAAATATATTTATAAATTTAATTTATTGATTAATATTTTTTTACTAAATATATTTGTAAATTTATAAATTAATGGTATAAGAAGTATAATAAAGTATTTATTAATGTTTAGATTTCTATAGGGCGTAGTTCCACAGGTCATACCTCTGGAACTACGCCCTCTTGATATACTCCCTTTGGAACTATGACCTTTGGAACTATGCCCTATGGAACTATGACCTCTGGAACTAGTCCCTCTGGAACTATGACCTGTGGAATTGTGACCTCTGGAACTACTCCATGTGGAACTACGCCCTCTGGAACTATGACCTCTGGAACTACGCCCTCTAGAACTATGCTTTTTAGAGCTATGACTTGTGGAACTGTGACCTGTGGAACTATGACATGTGGAACTACTCCCTCTGGAACTATGACCTCTTTAACTACGCCCTCTGGAACTATTCCCTTTGGAACTATGACCTGTGCAACTATGCCCTCTGGAACTATGACCTCTGAAACTATGCCCTCTAGAACTACACCCTTTGGAACTATAACCTGTGGAAGTACACCCTCTGGAACTATGACCTCTGGAACTATGCCCTCTGGATCTATGCCTTTTGGAACTATGACCTTTGGAACTATGCCCTCTGGAACTACACCTATGGAACTACGCCCTCTAGATATATGCCCTTTGGAACTATGACCTCTAGAACTATGCCCTCTGGAACTATGACCTATGGAACTACACCCTCTATAACTAGTCCCTCTAGAACTATGACCTGTGGAATTGACCTTTGGAAATACGCCCTATGGAACTAAACCCTCTGGAACTATGACCTCTGGAACTACGACCTATGGAACTACGCCCTCTAGAACTATGCCCTCTGGAATTATGACTTGTGGAATTGTTACCTGTGGAACTATGACTTGTGGAACTACGCCCTCTGGAACTATGACCTGTGGAACTATGCCCTTTGGTAGTATGACCTGTGGAACTATGCCCTCTGGAAATATGACCTGTGGAATTGTGACCTGTGGAACTATGACAAGTGGAACTACGCCCTATAGAACTATGACCTCTGGAACTACGCCCTGTGGAACTACACACTTTGGAACTATGACCTGTGGAACTATGCCCTCTAGACCTATGCCTCTGGAACTATGACCTCTAGAACTATGCCATGTGGAACTATGCCCTTTGGAACTATGACCTCTAGAACTATACCCTATGGAACTATGACCTTTGGAACTATGCCCTCTAGAACTAGGCCCTCTGGAACTATGAACTGTGTAATTGTGACCTGTCGAACTATGACCTATGGAACTATGCCCTCTGTAACTATGACCTTTGGAACTTCACCCTTTGGAACTACGCTCTTTCAAACTATGACCTTTGGAACTACGCCCTCTGGAACTAGGCCTCTTGAACTATGACCTCTGGAACTACGCCCTCTAGATATATGCTTTTTGGAACTATGACCTCTAGAACTACACCCTCTGGAACTATGAACTCTGGAACTACGCCCTCTAGGACTAGTCCCTCTAGAAAAATGACCTGTGGAATTGTGACCTCTAGAACTACACCCTGTGGAACTACGCCCTCTGGAGCTATGACCTCTGGAACTATGCCCTCTAGAACTATGCCCTTTGGAACTATGACCTGTGGAACTATGCCCTCTGGAACTATGACCTATGGAATTGTGACATGTCGAAATATGACCTATGGAACTAGGCCCTCTGGAACTATGACCTCTAGAACTACGCTCTCTAGAAATACTTCCTTTGGAACTATGACCTCTGGAACTACGCCCTCTGTAACTATGCCTTTGGAACTACACCCTCTAGACCTATGCCCTATGGAACTAGTTCTAGAGGGCATAGTTCCATAGGTCATAGTTCCAAAGGGTGTAGTTCCATAGGGCGTAGTTCCAGAGGTGTAGTTCCAGAGGGCGTAGTTCCAGAGGTCATATTTCCAAAGGGTGTAGTTCTAGAGGGCATAGTTCCAGAGGTCATAGTTCCATAGGGCGTAGTTCCAGAAGTCATAGTTCCAAAGGGATTAGTTCTAGAGGGCATAGTTCTAGAGGTGTAGTTCCAAAGTTCATAGTTCCAAAGGGCGTAGTTCTAGAGGGCATAGTTCCAGAGGTCATAGTTCTAGAGGGCGTAGTTCCATAGGTCATATTTCCACATGTCACAATTCCATAGGTCATAGTTCTAGAGGGTGTAGTTCCACATGTCATAGTTCCAAAGGGCGTAGTTCCAGAGCACATAGTTCCAGAGGTCATAGGTAGAGAGGGTATATTTCCACAGGGCATAGTTCCAGAGGTCACAATTCCACAGTTCATAGCTCCAGAGGGACTAGTTCTAGAGGGCGTAGTTCCATAGGTCATAGTTCCAGAGGACGCAGTTCCATAGGTCATAATTCCAAAGGGCATAGTTCTAGAGGGTTTATTTTCAGAGGTCATAGTTCTAGAGGAACTATGGCCTGTGGAACTACACCCTTTGGAACTATGACCTGTGGAACTACGTCCTCTAGAACTATCCCCTTTGAAACTATGACATGTGGAATTATGACTTGTGTAACTACGACCTGTGGAACTAC
>JZKD02S0442552.1:165875-176642 GCA_000966675.3 Picea glauca | reverse complement strand
GGAGAGGGAGAGAGGGGGGAACGATGAGAGAGAGAGAGAGAGAGGGAGAGAGAGGTTAGAAAGACATAGGAAGATAGAGGAAGGAGAGAGGGAGAGGAGAAAAAAAGAGGAGAGAGAGAAGGAGAGAGAGAGTTGTTTTGTGTTAGCATAAATGTGCACACATTGATGTTCCTAATAATGTGCATGTGCTTTATAAGTGTGCACACTCTTTAGGAATGTGTGTGCATTCCTAAAGCGCACATACATTATTTTCATATGAAATGTTTTTTGGGTGGGAGTGACAACTCTAGCGTATGTGTTTGCTGAGTTGGTTTCCTAAGGTTTAGGTTCAGAATGACAAACCTAGTGGTTTGGTTTGCAAATACATAAAAACCTCCATTTTTATGAATACCTCTCTATGTCTCTATTTTTTTTTTTTTTTTCTATAGGCCACGCAAATCCCTTATCGATGAAACTATAGACACAGATAGAGTTGGCTATGAAAATTCCAAATATATAATTAAAAAAAAAATTGATATTGTTTAATATTGTTTTATCTATTTTTGTCTTGACATATATTAGAATCTGAAAATAAATACCTCTTTTATTTATGTTATAACTTTTTATCACGTTAACCATTTTTAAAATAAGTTATATGTCGCACTAGAAGAAACTGAGATTTACAATCTTATTTTTTTTAATTGTTTGATAATGTTAAGACCTTGTAGACTACACTAACAAAAGGCATTGTAATTTCAACGATATATTGACTTTCATAATTTTAAAAAATATATAAAATTAATATTATAAAATTTCAAAAAATACACTGCACTTGAACAATGGGTTCTATACATTTATACCATTTTTTAAAGGAAATTATATCATTAAGGTACTCAACAATTTAACTATCGGAGACATAAACCTTATATATTACTTGAAAAATAACATACCACTGTTAGAAAAACTCAAATTTCACATAGTTATTCACATTTTCTATAAATAAAAATTATATATTCGGAAAGCTAATTCAATTTCCTACATTTCATCTGTTTACACCATATTGAAATTGATTTTAAAAGTACCTTTAATAATCCCTCCAATTTAATAGATTGTAAAAGTACCTTTAATAATACCACTAACGTGTCATGAGAGACCATCATCATCTTGCACTCACCCCTAAATTTCATGTCCTATTTCAAAATGTGAAAAGTTATGAAGACACTCAAGCCCCGATGACCACCTTTTGATTTTTGACAAGCTAAATAAGTTATGCAATCATTGAATAATGATATAATAAAATGATTCAACTAATAAGAAATGTATTTTTGGACAAGGAGTGAAATTTTCAACTTACATATCAATTATGAAGTCATCCTTACCTCCAAACTACATTGTTTCAAGCAAATGATCAAAATTTCTCACTTGGGAATCTTGTTGGTTCTAAAGCTAGTGATTTTCCCCACAAAGATAAAATTATCAAGTATAGAGGTTATAAAGCCTCCAATGTGAGTGATTGAGCATTACTATTCAAGGTGGTGTTATAACATCAATTTCCACCACACCTGCATTGATTATTTGTTTGTATTTTCTTTGTCCTACTTGTGGAAATCAATCCCCTTTACCTTCTTTTGAGTCTTCAAGAAACATTATTTTTTGAAATTTATGCGCCCTAATAGATATACAAGGCATGCATATGCATGTTGTTGTATTGAAATTAGTGTACATCTAATTTTTACTGGAAAAACAAAATAATTTTCCATATTTTTTGGTGGAGTTCACAGGTTTACCGGGTTCCTAACCCCCTAATGTTTGTACATAACTAATTTTAACCACTCCAACCACTTGGATATAGTATAAATTGAGCATAAGACACGAGGATAAGAAAATAATACTTGAAGAAAAATTATTCTATCTATTTCTCACCTTGTCCACAAGCCCTTATTTCCCCACTATTGATTCATGTCCTCAAACCTGGAAACCCTTGTTTCCAGCCTTTTCCATGCTTCACATATCTATCCAAGAAGTTTACCTTGATCTTCTATGGGTTTTCATAAGCATCAGAGTCGAAGGTGCATCTTATAGTCAATGGCTTGGGTGGAAGGACTTGGAGCCCATTCTCAGAGCAGTGTCACAACAAGTGCAAGTGATATCTACTTGTATTATGTTGTCAAATAACACATATATCTCTTTCCCATGAAATACTTGTGTACTTAGTGTATGATGATCATGTTTGAAAATATTTCTACTTAGAACACTAATTTTTGGAATTATATTTGTTTTTTATTATTTCAATAAAAGCTAGTTATTGTTGGAGTCTAGAGGAAAGTGCGAGAAGGTTACAAACAAGTACTTATAAAGAGAATTACACACTACATCATTATATATAAGAATACATAGACATGTAGAAGAAAATACACAAGTGGGGGAGAACCATCAATAGCTTTTATTATATCTATATATATACCCAAAACAACCTTTGTATTTCCATTACATGATAGTGTATATATACGTGTGATATACAATTACTAGTCAATTACATTCCTTAAATGTTCATTTGATCGACTCTAACTATTTGTTCCACAGACTTCCTAACTGACTACTGCAGTTGAGTTGGCTAATCGAGTGGCATGTCTAGTCAGCGAGGATGATTAGCCCCTACAACATCTCCCCCCTCCTCAATTCATTTCTCATCCTGAGCAAGAGGGGAGTGTGACAAAATACATTTTTTTTCTATTATGTCCTCTTTGAGGTTATTAAAAAATGAAAAAAAAATAAGAAAAAGAAAATGCTACTACGAGGACATCTCGAAGTCGAGTTTCTTTTTTCATGGCTTGTCTACTGGATGTATAATTCGCTAAACTATTTCTTAGGGAGCTTCGCATGAATGAAAATATATATGAGGAGATAGAGGAGTGGCTTCGACCTATATGCAAGATTGTTTTGAACCTTCTATGATTATCTTTGGGGTCCTTGATTTATGGTTAACCTCTCGAGCATTCAACTCAGAAGTTGTAGGTTTGAAAAATTAGAAGGCCTTTATGTAATTCGATGTGGCCCCCAATTATTTTGGTTGTGACACTCCTTCAAATGATTTATTATAAATCATTGGTTCTTTGAGTAACAGGTGGTTGAAAAAATATGCCATTCTTCAATAATAAGCTACGCTTATGTTCCAACTAAATTCAATTTTACCCAAAAATCCAACTTATTAGTTAATGGAGCCTCTTATACCACAATCGATGTTGGGTTGAATTTTTCTTCAACTTCCTTTGTTTTCCTCTTAACCAGGTCTATTTGTTTGGTGGCTTGATATGTGGCTACTTGTTCTTTATATGGCTCTTTTAACCATTCCTTTTCTTGTTTTTCCAATTATATCTCAACTGCTTTCTCTTTTGTAATGTGGTTCATTATATCTTCTTTACTTTTAGAGCCAATGGTCATGTCCCTTTTCTTTCTTAGGTCCTCGACCAATATTCTTTGAAATTTTAATTTTTTGTAGGTAGATGTGAAATATGTTGGGCATGTGTTCAGTACTATATTCAACATTGTAGCGTGCGTATTTTCCTGATCCATCTTTTGTTGGGCTTCTTTGAATTTCTCAAATTCTCCAAGAAAGATTGCAGTTGTCTGGTGAGCTATTCCTTCTTCTCAGTTTCATGTTGATTTTCTACTTCATATCTTTATTCTCCCACCTTAGGTAGTGAATCTCTGCTTGTTTATTGGCCCTGGTGCTTATCACTGCATTGACCAAGTGTTTTGTTGCGACTAGTGGATCGACTCCTTCCATATATTGTTCGATGATCAATTTTTCCTTTGCTCTTAGGAAAACATCCTTCAATACTTGTTTTGATTTGATTTTCCTAGCCATGAGTCAGGTACCATATTTTGTGGATTTTTTCCATCTGTTTGTTGCTTCCTTATATACTTCCTTGTAAAATTCCATTATCTTCTCGTCTGATGCGACCATTGGCTCAAACAGTTTTTTTACAGTAGGTTTGGTTGAATCGACCTTATTGATTGCTATAAGAGTGATTGTTTTAGGTGTGATGTCATTCCTATGCTTATCCTTTTGCTTATTCTCTCCCTTGTCTAGATGTTCTTTCTTCTTGTCTTATCCAATGCCAATGGATTTGTTGGTGTGGATTTTCTCTGAATTTTGTTCGACATTCTTTTGAGTATCAAGGTTTTGGATACCATCCTTTTCTCCTTGGCCTTGTGTGCTAGTTTTTTATTTGTTGGTATTTTTCGCTGGATCATTCGAATAATTATTATAGGGGTTTCCTAGTGAAGTATTTTCTAATGGTAGGCTTGATTGAATTGATCCTATGGTATTTAGAGGGATAGGTCATGTATCATCAATTCTACTGCCGACAAGTCCTTGAGTGTTCATACCTATTTCTTCTACTATCTTCTCTAGTATCCCTGCTACGAGGTGTGAGTCAGAGGATCATGATTTATTTTGTTTGTGTTGGTCAAATTTCAGTTTATATAGGAAGGTAATAAACTCTACGATTACAACATCACTTTTTCCAGCACTCGGTTGAACAATGTAGTTGATATCCTATGATACTGTCTAAGATGCACCTCCTTGGTTACTTCCATTAGGTCTCTTCTGATGATACCTGACGACGACATTTTCTGGACTTCCTATTCTTCTTTGCTATCTTTTGTACTTCCATTTTTTATTTAATGATTGGTGTAGCCTTTGTTGGAAGTTGTTGATGTTGGTGGTAGCATTAGACATGTACTTTTACATTGGCATGTGTCTAGCATGTGGAATTCGTCAAAGAATCTTATAGTAGTGAGTTTACTTTAGTTAAAAGGAATTAATTAAAGTAAAATTGTATTTATTAGTAAATTGAGTTATTCAAGGAACATGCATAGCATGCAACATGTAATATAAATATTAAGTGAGTGTGAGAAGTAATATCAATAATAGATCACTTTTAATATTAGAAATATATTGTAACTCATCCAATGCTAGGCTGAAGGAGGAAGTCACTTGTGTTGAGGGAGTCGACACAATCAAGACTTGTGTGAGATACACTTGTGAGAGACTTTGAGAGGAAGTCACTTTTCATGAGATAAAAAGGTGAGAGACTTTTGACCAGAGGTTGAGTTCGAGAGACCAAGGTTGAGGATAGCAAAGACGAATTTTTTCTACTGTGAGGAGTGTAGGAGAAAAGAAGGATTTTTTCTTAAACTAGAGTGAGGATATTTCACAGGTTGGGTGAAGATATTTCATCCAAGTATTGATCAGAGAGTTGGATCACAAAGGACCGTGATTCAAGATATTGGATAGGTGGAGATGGAATTCCATCTAGAGGTCATACAGGTCAAGGAGGAGATAGAGAAGAAGCAACCACAGGTGGGTTTCAGTCAACAGAAGCCACATGAAAAAGTCAGATCATATAGAGCCTGTTGTACATAGTTTTTACACAGATACATGATTCAAAGTGGTTTGAATCATATATATACATAGATCACAAGAGGGTGAATCATGTATGCATCAAGAAACATGCCAGAACAAGTCATACATAACACAAGATTTTCCAGGTTTGTCTCAGGTGTATAATTCTGTCAGTGGGCCATTTTCCCTATTATGGGAGCCCTGATTTGACCTTAATAAAAAATCATTGGAATGGTTTTCCCTCTAGGGTTTATACCTGAAAATATTGGTGTTTATGTGTGCTTGATTTGGTTTCCTAGTTTATGCTTTTGTTGCATGTTTAGTTTATTACTCAGCTGTCCTTTTAGTAGCTAAAGTAATTTTATTTTGAACTAACTGTCGAGTGTTTAGTAGAGTGGTAAAATATCAACATGGTATTAGTGTATACCAAAGGTTGAATCCACTTGGGAAAATCAATAGAACCGACTCTCTTATGTCGATTGTGCCTTGCTTCTTTGGTAAAGGTTTTCTGCTGGGGTCGGGTCAAATAATTTTCAACTGATGTAGTGTAGCTGGTTTTGACCGGTCTATGCTCTATTTTTGTTGCTTCACCATAATTTTTTTTTCTGTGTTCTTGTTTCTACCTGTTTTTCAAGAGCCACTTTTTTTTTCTTGCTTTGGCCTTAATTTCATATACTACTACCACCATCTCTTTTAATTGAGGACCAATACTTGAATTCAAAATATTTTGAATCAATACTTGTTCTTTTTCTTGTTGTCGAGTTCTTTTCGCTAATCTATTTGTGGAGGATAGTTTCTCCTTTATGAAGGGGATCATTAAAGTCTAGTTATGTATTTGATTTGAATGTATGTTTCCAAATGATGTTGATGTCCTCTGGTACTACAGTGGGGTCGATGACTTGCTTTCCTCTGAGTACTTTCTCGTGCTGTTTTTTCTTTGTCAGAGTTTTTTTTGCTGTGGAGATGACTGCGTTGATGGGTAGTGTATAGGGATAATTTCCTTTATTCCTCTTGTTTCCCATTGGTAAATGGTGTGAGTATGGTGGAAATATCACTTAGTACATCTAGGGGAATTTGTGTCTGAAACCCCATTTGTATGTCGTTCTCTTGAAAGATTTGGAGCTTCATCCACTAATATTCCAACTCTTCTGGATCTGGTCCTCCATTGATACCACACAAAAGCTTAGTACGGTCGAGGATTATTTGTATGTAAGAAATTGGTGGTAGGGATCAACGAACCTTTTTTTCTATTCATCATTTGTGGGAGACATTATTTACATGATCTACCCAACACTTGAAAATTATCTCGGTGGGTGGAGACTCTCATGACCCGAATGCTCCAGGTGCAAAGGAACAATAATTTTTCATGGTCGAGGTCTATTTTGATGTAAATGTAGGTTCCTTGATCATCCCTATTTGGCTCATGTCTATCCAAATTAGAAAATATGGGAATCTAATGGCGCTACCATTCTCTTGGAAATCTTTGCAGTTACTTTGTATTAGGGTTGCTAGGTGATCTTCCTAGTCGAACTGGGATCCTGATTCCAATATTTGGCCAATTAGTTCTAGCATCGCGAGCTTAACATCTGAGGAGAAACCCACAACAATGAAGCATAGTGAAACTATTATAGAGGTCCATTTAGTATAGGGGTTGGTGGCTTTGTTGATGAGAATCCCTTTAGAATTTTTGGTCGTTGTCATGCCTATGAGGGTTTGGAATATGGATCCAATTGTTTGCATTTGAGGTTTTGGGTACATGTACACCACTGTGCAGTATTCTAATTATCCTATGGATTAATCCTCCAATGATTCCAAATGGACATTTTAACCATAGATATCCATTATGGTACTAAATGATAAGAAATTTGATGATCTCTTCTATCCAACCATTGAAATCAATGACTTGTGGTGCACCTAATATGTGGCGGATGTCTGCATGTTCGAGGAAATTTGTTTCCTCTTTCCATTCTCTAGCTTCCTTTCCCTAGGAGGTAATGTTTTTCCAATGCTATGACTAGTCAATGTATTCCATTCTTGTTGTGCATAGATTTTGGAGTCGTAGTTCGAGCTCGGTTGCACCTAGTTTATCAAAAATTGATACTTGTCCCCTCATTCTAGGCATCCCTGAGATTTCTTTTTGAGACAGGATGGTATGCGATAGTTCTTGAGTCAAGAGTGCGACTTCATGTTTGGGACTCTTCTTTCACAAATGCTCTGGTGTAAATAACAATGAGGATAAATCATAGACCTCTTCCAAATCTGTATGCGGGAGATGGAGCATGGTTTTTGATGTTTCCAATGATGTCATTAATACACACATCTCGACGATGATGTCAAATTTAATTTATTGTTTGTGTGAGTTGACTGCTACGTCGGTGGTTACTGAGCGAGAGAGGTTGTCCTGTGGGATATTAATGTCATTAACTCCTTCCAATAGATTGGGCATGTTGAATTCATTTTCTTAGGTTATGTGATTGATTTGTTCATTTATGAGTTAATTCTCGTGGTCAAGTCGGTTCTTCCAATTAGTCGAAGTCTTCCGCTCATGACATTCGATTGTGTTGGTTTCCTCTTTCTTGTAAACTCGACTAAGACTTGTTCGTTTGAAGACATGTTTCCATTTCTTGGAGATTTCTTGGTTACTTGGATTGGTGTTTTTGTTTTCGATTAATTGATATTTATCCCAATCAGTTGTCCTTCGAAACTCACACTTATAAGTTTTCTACTTGACCAAATGATGCATTGATCTTTCACTAGATCGACTAGTCCGCTTGTTTAGATAATGATGTATATCTTGATTAGGTACTGAGTTTTCTCTTGCTTTCTTGAGTTCATCTCTTTTTTTTTACCAGAGGCTTTGATCTCTTCTCTTTTTTGCACAATTCAATTCTTTGATGTTACGCAATGATTGTATACTTGTACTTGTCGAACAATTTTTTGTACCTAATTATGGTAACTAACTTATTAGTTACATTATTTAGTTTTTATTAATCTTACTTAGATTTTCTTTCGGTTTTCTTTTTCCCTTTGTATTGATCTCCTTAGGACTTGATTTTTCTAAAAATATTTTGATTTCTTTTGTTGTTGCTTGCAGAAGTGCCTCCTCTGATCTGAATTCAAAGTCTTTAAGAAAATTACTTCTAATTATGTTCCAGTCAAATGTATGTCCAAACACTTCTTTGATATTATACCATTTATGTGGTATGTTAGATAATGTATTCAAAAACATGTGTGGCCATATGCGTTCATCCCGATATTCTGATTTTTTCCATTCCTTTTCACATTGTTGAATGTGAGATACTGGGTTGAACCTAGGTTTGAAAGTTGGGATGTCTAGGTTTGTCGATAATTGTTTCCCCCCAAATATTTTGAAAAATTATAAAGTGGCAGTGTTCCATGTATATAGTCAATGCACATGCATTTCCCACCATTGGGCTTCTTGGCCTGTGAAAGACTCAACTAGAATTTGAATTCTCCCATGTCTCTGACTGAATTGGACACTTCGTTAACATGAACCAATGGAGAGTTCCTTTCACTAAACCATAAGGGTTTCCTTGAGTTTGTATGAGTCAGAATGCATGTCGATGTTTGCTTTAAATTTATTTTTTCCACAATAGGTACAACTTATACTGAGAAGCATGATTTGGATCTTGTTATTGGTATGTCTTCTGTTGATCAACATTATTTTTCTTAGGCTTCATAATTCTCCATTTTCTATTTGTACAATTATGTATCTAAATTTTGTCCTATTGATAAGGGATATCCAATTAGGATTTATCCTTCATTCTTTGGATCGACATTGTGTCTTTGCTCATTTATTACTTGATGTAGTCTTTGGGCTTTCTAAGCTTCGTCCCATGTCTTGACCCAAGGTTTTCCTTCCTTTGGATCCAATGGGATTATAATTTCTCTTACGATCCTTTTCAATTTGATCCTATCTCTTTCAAGGGAGATTTTAGCTCGCATGTTTCTGCCCTAAGGTCTGACAACTAATGCGATATAGGTAGGGATGCATTTGAATAAGTTTATTACTTCAAAATTGACTCTCATTGGTTTTTCCATTATAGATGTTATTACTCTTTTAAGGGTATTGATTGGTTCAATGAACCTCAGATCTGCTAGCTTTAGGAAATTGATGGTTGGTTGTAGCAGTGGTTTTCTGAGTTGAATCCATGTTTCCCTTGGGAGTATGTTTACCTGAGATCCAAAATCAACTATAACTTCCTTGATCATTTTTCCATCGATTTTAAGGTCAACTTATCGGTTGAAGTCATCGGTATGTATTTCTTGAGATAGTTGGCTCAAAATTTTAACACATATTTGGCCTTCTTTATATTCTCTTAGAATACTTAGTAGGTCAATCAAATGACCGAATGACTGCTTTTATTTTAACAACTAAAAAAATTCATCTAACGTTGTATCAAAAATGTCTGTGTCCTCCCTTTTTCATTTTATCTTGGTCGATATTTTTGAAGAATTTCATCGCTTCTTGCATAAGTTTGTCTTGTTGATTTGGATTAGGGTATATATGTCGGTCTCTCCTTTGTCTACTTGATAGGTATGGATACATATCTTCACCGGATCCTAAACATGTTACTACATGAAGGTTATTTGCATTCAAGATATCTTGTTTTGGTACTCTGTGAAAGAGATTTACATTTCTTTTGTTCATAACTTTTTCTAGTACAATCAGACAGTCCTCTAAGGAGTGATATCCTACTCCAAAAATGTTACAGAACTTGAGATCAATTATGTATTTGATTGGAAAATATGGGCTGATATGATATTGTTTCCAACAATTAAATAAATAACAACATCCTCTACCACTTCCTGATCAGAATCTGGACCAGGGGTCTAAAAAATGCTCAATTTTCAAACTGCTCGGAATGCAACGAAAACGGTGCCATTGCGTCCGTCTCGTTCTCCTGATTTCGGTGGTATAATTACTTTCGCAAACGGAGTCCGTATGGAGAAGTTATTGAGGTCTGTTCGCTGAGCCAAACAGGCAAAATTTTATGCTGACTGGGCAGGCCGTACTGCCACGTGGCAGGGCCGTACAGTGCTGACGTAGGTGTCCGTACAGGACACGTGGCAATTTCTGGGCATGGCACGTGTCATGCAATTATGGATTTTTCAGCGTACAGTTGGACCTATTGGAAGGTGACACGTGTCACCACTGGATGGGTGACATGTGGCACATGCTGACGTCATCATCCGCATGGCCTGGTGACGTGGCAGCTGAGTGGCAGCGCTGACGTGGCGGTTTCTGGTTCGTTGGCAGTTGGGCGAATTATAAGTTGACACGTGGCTTCTTCGTGGGCGTATGGAAGGGTGCCACGTGGCCCACTCAGGGGCTGCCACGTGGCACCCCGAGTTTG
>JZKD02S0442552.1:92729-144065 GCA_000966675.3 Picea glauca | reverse complement strand
TGACATCTGCCCGTCTCCCCTCTTCTGGTCCGTGTGGTCCCTTTCCCATCTTATTATCCACTCACCTCTTGCCATGTGTCCCACTCCCCTTCCACATCAACCTCTCGTTAAAGCATGCCTGTTATATCTCATCTCCTGCTTCCTCCGCTTATTGCCTTCCACCATGTGTTCCCCCCCTATAACTTCTCCCACACCTCATCACTTCTTGCCTCACCCTCATAGTTTTGGTGCCACCACTCCCGTCGTGCACCCCATCCTTCGCGCTGGCCTCCATGCCTATTCATCAGGCCGTTCAGCTAATCCAGGTGGCTGCGCGAAGGTTCTTCCACGTCGCAGAAGTGCCGAGTTGGCCGAGCCATTCTCAATCTCGATAAAACAGTTATTAAGGTAGTTTGTGGTGGTTAGACATTGCCTCCGCCATAATGGGAAGTCCGGCGATGAATTAAAGGCACGTTGATTCGCCCACGGAGTTGTTAGAAGTTTGATTGCGTCTGCCATAGATGTACGATCATTCAGAGACTGCGGTTGTAGATTGTCAGAAGCCATGCAGACGTAATGTGTTTAATGCAGTGTCTCAATTTTGTTGTTGTTATTGTTTTGATTATATGTAGGCGTTTTCTCCATTTTTGTATCTATCGATGGTAGAGAAAAGCTCGAGACTGTAAAGTTTTAACAACCACTCTGGTTTCCTGGTTATGCATCTGTATCTGAGATTTCTTGATTCATGAAAAATAGTTTCCTTACTCCGTCTATGGTTTCATCTCATACCAGAGAGTTCATGATCGAATGATTTGCATGAATTGTTACAGTTATGTTATGATAAAGGATTTGTCGTGCATTATTGTATTCCATGGTCTTCTGTGTTTGAATGTAAGAGGATCTTGCGTTTGGACGCTTTCTTCTCTAGGCTGTTAGAAACCTGATGTTTTTGACAGACCCTCGCACTCTTCTCATACAAGTTTTCCCCCTGCTCACCCTTATTACAACTCACTGTTTGAAGTTTATCTAAGACCTCACTTGCCCATGCATGCCTGACCTAGTTTCAGAGTTGAGACGATATTGTTCTGAGTTTGCTTCCATTTGATCATCCCTTTATAAACAAAAAGTGACATTAAATTGATGGGTGTCGAGCTCTACTCCTGCAAGCAATCCAGGAGTGACTTCCGACGCTAACAACTGCGAATAACCCACAGTTCTAGTGCCTTATCCTTTGGGTTGTTGATTCGAGCTCAAATACATCCTACTGAGGACCACATGATGACATGCACACTATTCTACTTTCAAAAATAAAACACACACATGTGCTTCGAAAGGATCTTATTTTTGTACAATCCTAGACTAACTGATTTTTTACAATGTGCTAGGTGAAAGAAAATTTCCACCATAGCCACCCACACAATTTGGTAATATAATTCCTCCTTTCACTTCAAATTATCCAAAAAATGTAAGGGAAGTATGACAATAGAATGAAAACATGTTTTGGAACATTGAAAATACCCCCAAATGATGATAAGATGAATAATTTTGCAGTCTCCAATGCTTTTGGAAAACTCAAGTCCATATATAACCCCACAGGGTGTTACAGGAAAATCCCCCTGCGGACAGGTGAATTTCCTCTTGGATCCTAGACCCCTATAACCAAGACATAAAGGTGCTAATGTTGGACACTATCAAACATTCCTTCTAACAAAGCTAAACTAGTCAAGGAATAAGAAGAAAGGATTATAAGTACCTTTAATGACATTTTTTCTTGCTTGATCGAGGCTAGTCTTGATCTCCAAGCTCTTCAAAAGGTCCTGCAATCCAATGAGAAACAATGACAAAACATACTTCCTATTCTACCATGATTAGCTTCAAAATAGATCTATCAAAAGTAACAAGTTCATGAAACATACACAAACTCGAAGGAAACAGGCCAAGCACACACACACACACACACACACACACACACACACACACATATATTAATGAAATCAAAGCAAAGTGCTTACAACTGTATATGCATATGCAATAGCCTCACCAAACTCTCTTTGTCCAAACTCTTGCCCAAAAGTTCCACGATCAAAATGACTATACTTTCACTGATTATTCTCCCTTATGAGATCATAAGTTTGATGAATTCAATGTCTCTCCTTTTCACCATGAGGAGGCCTCCTTATTTAGGCTTTGAGAGGCCCAACCACCTTAGATATTTTTGGGATAGGTTGAGGATGTTTCTCCATCAGTTGTGGATCCTTCCTAAGATCCAACCTTGACCTCAGATTTGAATCAAACTGACTTCCGAGATAAGGGGGATCTTCCCCTGATTTCCTCAATAGCACAATGCTCCCCTAAAATGGGGCACAGAGTGTTGCAACACTCCCCCAAAGGAAGGCAAGGAGCGCTATCACTCCCTGCTAGTGGGTAGGGGAGAACTTCCCTTCAAAAATGATTTTCAAGTGGTCTTTCTCAAGGAAAAATCTTTGTACTCTTCGTCAAATGACATATCCTTCTATTAACCAGACTCTAAGGATGTCTCAAGTGTTCTTGTGATGTTGTTCGAGATACGACATAGGAAAAATGACAGTATGATATTTGCGACACTTGTGATGTTTGCGACATTTGTAGCTAAAGTGCGACACTTGTGACACTTTCAATGACGACAATTGGTCATCATTTAAGTGAGTAATTTTGATGTGTAACAAATTTCCCCCCAAAGTGCAAAGTTAGAAGATGAAAACTGATAACTGAAGTACTTTGTAGATTGTTTCAAGAAAGGGCATGGACTCGGAGAACCTGGTAGAAGCTACATACAACCATCAGAAAAATGTTATGATATGTTTCAAACCCAAGGCATGCATACCTATGCTTGAGTGATAAATACTTTTAAGCTATGGTCGTCATAAGATACACTGCAGATCCATAATTATATTAATAAAAGGGTATAGCCACCACATATACAATGTGGATCTATACTTCCAGGACATGAACTGATTGTAGCCACAAAAAATACACAGTGGAGCTATGAGACGACAAGATATAGCCACAAACCAATACAAAGTGGATCTATGTGACAATATATGTATCAATATTCTCAAAAGAAACTCCATCACAACCTGGGCAAAGTACATATCAGAGTGATCACTCAACCTAGGGTATTCTTACTGATCCTGATGAAGTATGAATCTAACCATGTGAATAGATGTCCTGATGTCAAACATGGTAGAAACCACTTGATTACCGGTCAATGAGGTAAACCGTTAACAAGTGCGAGGGAAATCACCATTGATGTCAATGATTCCCATGGTACCCTAGTACATTCCAGTGAATGTGAATAAATGAGATGAAGTCGAACATTTGTGGAATCATCCGATCAGAGGTCAATAATGTAAATCTATTGTCGGAAGCGAGGAGGCCTGCCATTAAGGCATGCAAGTCCCAATGTACTAAATGGTTTCTAGGTCTAGTTCCTGGATAATGTGTTAAATTCGACCGGAAAAACTCGTCAAAGAAGGGCCTTGATGTATCCCCCATCAATGACATGAAACTGGCATAGATATATAAGGTGGTGAATCAGATGAGAACAGACTGACACATGTGTTGAAATATGAAATTTGTGATGGTTGATTCTCAAGGCAGATACTTCCCTTGAACATTGAGGCACAACAACAGAAACATGACATGGACCAAAACATGATGATGCAGTGGATACTATGAATTTTTTTGGGTGACCCAAAGGAGTAAAGAAACTCAGAGGATTGGTTTACTGTAGAGGTTCAACGGATTAAAATGTATGCAAAATACAAAGTGTCGTGTTCAAGGGCGACCATAAGAATGACCTGTGATGTTTTCAAATATTGCCTGGCTTGCTTCCTTCAAAAGTTTCCCCCATTCAGATAGACGAGTACCTCTTTTTAATTTAACGAGCTCTAGGAGGGTAACACATGCTTGATATAACTCACCTTCGGTAAGTCCCTCTTCCTTTGTTTAACTAAATGGAAGAAGTAAGGGTTCGGTCCAATATGGTCCTTTCAATGTATGATTTTTTAACGATTCCAGAGAAGGTAAAATCGATGATTTTTCATGTTTAGAGAGTCTGAAAAGAACTTAAAGATGAATCTAGGGCTGTCCTTTTTCATAATGTTAGTCTCGTGAGGCCGAAAAAGAGATAAATCATCACTAGAAAGACACCCTTTCAAACCTTTTAACGAGTGGGAAAGGAAGCAAGATCACTCGACAATATTTTCATGTTTAGAGAGTCTGAAAAAAGCTTAAAGATGACTCCAGGGGGTTCCTTTTATGTGTATCCATGCGAGTCCGAAAAATAGATAAAAGTTTACTCGGTTGCTTTCTCATGTTTTTTTGAGCGCGAGAAGGAAATAATACCATGCTCGTTATTGGTTTAATTTTTACACAAGATTTAAACAAAATTAAACTATGCTTGTAAATTCCCAACGTAATCTCCAAAGGTTGGGATACCCATGTATGGTTGGTATTCTTCCCCAGCTTGAAAATATAGTGGCTTAACTCCAGAATGATAATCAAGAGGTTGGAGACATGCCCCGCCAAGCTTCAATTCATTCACCAACTTCGAGGTTGTCACCAATTTCTGTACTAGATGGAAAAAAATGATATGTGTGGATGAAATGAAGGTTAAAAAATGAGACCTAATGAAAGACTTGACTCGACATCTACGATATCTAATGAAAGACTCAACCTGAAGAGAGAGGTGATTGTTTCATTTTTTAACGAGCTTGACACAGGAAAAGAACTATGCTCAAGGCTCTGGGTTCAATCCCCAGATTTTTGTTTCATTTTTTGACGAGCTTCCTATAGAGAGAAAAACTATGCTCGTGACCTAGGGATGATTTTAGGGGATAAATTTCTCTCATGGTCTAATTTTCCATGGTTTTTCCAAAAACGAGATTCGCTATTTTAAAAATTATTCGCCCAAATTCTATAGGATAAAATTATTTTACCTTAAAAATTGCCAAAATTTTATAAAAACTATATAAAATCCTTAGAAATTTGAATATTTTTACAAAAATATCGCGAATCATTTATAGTTGGTATATGAAAGATTAGTAAGATTTTCCAAGGTTTCTACATTTTAAAATAAATTTCCATCCTTAAAATCATCCCTGTCATGACCTCTGTTTCATTTTTTAACGATCTTGCCACATAAAAGTGAAACTATGCTCGTAACCCCTAATTGATAATGGCTTCCAAGACGATAATTCTCTGGAAGGATACCATGTCAAGGGACAAAATTCAGACATGGCTTCCAAGAGATCTTCACTGGATGGAAGAACAATGCTCGAGAAGGACACCATGTTGAGGATTGCGACAGGGGTAAATATATCAATCTCTAAAGACCCTATCGAAGAGATCACCATGTCAACTACCGGATCTAAATCATAAGAAGCTAAGCTTATAGGGAGAGGATCATCTTCATCGGCAGCTGAAGGAATGGGAGATAACACCACACAATTGACCTGTGGCTAGGGCGATATCGCCTGCATATAAGGACCATTTAGGGAGGTCATTGGGATGGTAATCAAGTCAGTACCAATGCATGAAAGTTGATCAATTTCCACAATTATTCCATCATGAGGGAAATATATCACATGAAAAAGAGTGGACACAATAACTTTCATGTCATAGACATAATATTTCTCAAGGAGTAAATTGAAATCCAAGGGGTCCTGGAGTACCATAACATCAATAAAGACATTTTTCCCTCCCAAATTTACAGGAAACTAAGGAAGGACTCCTAAAGGGTGACTGGTTCTTGTGTTAAAGGAGAATAGAGTCTGGGTAACCGACACAAGATGAGGATAACCCAAATATTTCCAATCAATAGAGGAAAAAATACTAACAAAATAACCTTCATCTATCAATGCATGAGGAACGTCCTGATCACAAACCTGTACTGTAATCTTGAAAGGAATGTGAGAGGGAGGACGAGGTCAAGTTAGCACACCCCAATCAAAAAGGATGGCCTGATTACTTGGAGAGGGTTTCGTGGGAGAGGGAGGAATGGCCCCCAACACAGTCGATTCTGTATCAACGAGAAAAATGTGGGCATAATCAGGTTTACTTTCTAACAGGAGAGTAGGATTGACTGATAATGACATCAAATCAACCACTTGTGTTTCATTCTCAAAGGGGAGAATGGGGTTGAGAACTGGAAATGGATCGACCACTTGGGTTGTACTCTCTAATGAGAGAGTGGGATCAAATGAGGATGGGATCATATCGACCACTTTGTCAACTATCCCAACTATGGATGTGACCAGATTGACTACATGATCAACCAGAGTGACCAATGGAGGGACTAGATTGATTATTCCATCAACTACAGGTGGGTTGAGAGTAATCTTGCTATAAGCAGTTGGAAGTTGAGGCTGGGAAATAATCACGTCTTCTAGTAATTTCGAGGCTTCGTCCATATGGGGGAAAAGGTGAGTTTGATGACTCCCTCCACATAACTGACACAGGAACTTGAATCTACTTTTCTTCTTCCCATTGGTATCCTGACTAGTTGACGGGAGGTCATTAACATGTTGTTCATAGGTTGACGACATGGGTTGGCGAGGGTGTGTAGACCATGCTTATATAACCTTGTATAGACCAAGGAAATCCTTAAGAAGATGGCTACCCTTACAAAGTATGCAATGGTATTTGGGCTTACGGGTTGTTTGGGTGATCTGGGCATCATCAACACTCCCAGTACGATTATCAGTAATTGGTTGTTTTCCAACATGTCCGGCAATGGTTCGAAGTTTGTACCCTTTCTTATTTTTCTTCATCTTATTATTCCTTTTCTTCTTATTCTTATCCACTAGGTTACTAGCTTCAGAGATTTCACTCGACGAGGAAGATGAAACAGAAGAAGACCTTGCAAGTGAAGAAGGCGAAAGAGATATTACCGGTGAAGAAGGTAAAGGATCAACATGAGGTTGATGTTCTTGGGAGGAAGTGCTTACAACTGAAGCACTAGTTGCATTCGAGATTACCTAAGTGGAAAATAACCATATCGATAATCCAATTGTGAGACCTGGAAGAATCAAAGTAGCGTTGTGAGGAGGACCAATGTTTCCGTAAGAAGGAAAAACAAAAGGTTCCCCTGAAAAAGGGGTTCCTTCATTGGTCACTCTGGGAACTGACGCCATTAAAAATATATCCAACCTAGAGTATGTTAGGGAAAACAAACAACACATGCTAAAAATCTAGGAAGCAAACAAAACCTTCTTACAATGAACACACTAGTTGGTGATGAAATCCAACATCACGGGAACAATGTATGAAGGGGATGAGATAGAGTGGGTGGAAAATTTACATTGATGACTTGCTTAATAGACTTACACCCTGGTGCAAGATCCAACACATAATCATGGTTATACCCTCCAAGGAGCTCGAGGGAGTTTGGCCAACGTCGATTCCAAGTACTTTGAAGACTTTCCCCTCCACAGTCACCTCATGTAAAGACCCTAAAAATTATGGCTACTAAGGTCACCAATTACTACAGTGATGTCCGGGGAAATAGTCGATAGTCTGATCCACGCGCAAAAGCAGGGTATCTAGCCCAAAATCAACTCGAAAGGCTTCCACTCATCATTGTGGGTATACCTTCAAGTGACCCTCGTAATATGCACAATCTCTACACCAAGACCAACAAAGCAGGAAGAGTAACTATGCCAGTCTCAATGCGACCTCAGGTTTGACCCTTGTGTGAGAAGGGATTCCCAAGACAAAATGTAGCAAGTGGAAATTAACACTCCCTATCAGAAGATACTATGTTTGTTTGCAGTTTTGAAAAGTCATCGTTCACACCTATTCCAAAGCTCTACAACTAAGCTAATGTAGGTTTGCTACCAGAAAATATAAAAGTGTCTGATAAATTTTAGTTTAGCGTTTATTTTTAAGGTTGTTGTTTACTTAAGAGGAAAATGGCATCAACTAAATGATGTTTTGACCGACTCTAAACAATGCAAAGAAATGAGAATGCAAATATTTCACTTTGATGAAAGCTATATTATGAGAAGGAGAAAAAGTTTATCATTCCCAGATGCACAATGTCCAAAAATTTAATTAAACTCATAAATATCAATATCTTCAAGAAATGAATCAAAGAGATTGTACACCAATACACAATTCTTGCCCCCCCCCAAGCCATGAGGGGGAAAATGTTTAAGAATTCAAGACCAAAAATGCCAAAATCCATGCAATTTCGCTACTTCAAATGCAAGCTAGTTTCACTACCCAAAAGCAAGAATGCATATATCTTCTTTGTTTGATTCTATTGTATAAATAAATTAAATACAAATCCTTTGATGCTCCACCAATTTCAATAAGAAGAAAGAGTCATATGCAGATGCAAAAGACACAAAGTGACAAATGTTTCAAACAAATCATGCACTCAAAGCAATGAGAACTGGAAGAAAACAAGTAGAAACTTGTTCTGACAAGAACTCAATCAAGGATTCAACAACTGACACACATTCAAGGAGTGCAGAGAAGAATCCAAGAAAATACAGAGAGGAATTGTTTGGGAAAAATGACCTCAAAGATCAAATGGAACAATGCATAGATCTTTGAATATCCTTACAACAACTTTCAGACAACTAGATACATGAGAAAGCAGTAGATCGACTCCAAATCTCAAAGAAGAAGAGTGGCTCAAAGCAAGGAAGAGAGATGTCAAAAATCCAAACAAAACATCATAAAATTCTTAGAAATCAAAAGGTTGGAGGCTGAAGCAAAGACACACTGAGATAGTAACAGTCCCGAGTAGACAAATCAATAAACATTACACTCAAAGATGGATTTCCAAAGAATATTTCAGCAAAAAAATACCAGCGCTTTGGTGTCAAGGGCACCAGAGCATTGCAATGATATGTGGGAGATTGCAAGGGAGTGCTATCTCTCTGTATGTAAAGGCAAGGGAGTGCTATCCTCTGAGAAAAAAATTAATTTGGTGAGAAATAAAAAAAACTCAAGAAAATTCTGAAATTTACTGTGTATCGGATGAATCCAAAAACCAACAACACATCTAAGAACTAGAAAAATACAGTGAACAGGATCTAAAGGTGAGAAAAGGCCAAAAACAATACCAAGGAAGGAAACCAAAACTGAAAGCTTTGGTCCCCAGTGGATTCGCCAATTTCCGTTACAGGAAAGTCCCCCTACGGACAGGTGAATTTCCTCTTGGATCCTAGACCCCTATAACCAAGACATAAAGGTGCTAATGTTGGACACTGACATTCCTTCTAATGAATATAAACTAATCAAGGAAGAATAAAAATGAGTATAAGTACCTTTAACGACGTCTGTTCTTGCTCGCTCCAGGCTGATCTTGATCTCCAAGCTCTTCAGAAGGTCCTGGAATCCAATGAGCAACAATGAAAAAAAATACTTCCTATTCTACCATGATTAGCTTCAAAATAGATCTATCGAAAGAAACAAGTTCATGAAACATACACAA
Source organism: Picea glauca (assembly GCA_000966675.3). Taxonomy (NCBI): domain Eukaryota; kingdom Viridiplantae; phylum Streptophyta; class Pinopsida; order Pinales; family Pinaceae; genus Picea; species Picea glauca. The sequence continues at coordinate 134,599 of JZKD02S0442552.1, read as the reverse complement.
TCTTGAAGGAAACAGGTCAAGCGCGTGCGCACACACACACACACACACACACATATATTAATGAAAACAAAGCAAAGTGCTTACAACTGTAGAGGCATATGGAACAACATCACCAAGCTCTCTTTGTCCAAACCCTTTCTCAAAAGTTCCACGATCAAAATGACTATACATTCAATGATTATTAGCCCTTATGAGATCATAAGTTTGATGCCTTCAATGTCTCTCCTTTTTACCATGAGGAGGCCTCCTTATATAGGCTTTGAGAGGCCCAACCACATTAGAGATTCTTGGGATAGGTTGAGGATCTTTCTCCATCAGTTGTGGATCCTCCCTAAGATCCATCCTTGACCTCAGATTCAAATCAAATTGAATTCAAAGATAAGGGGGATCTTCCCCTGATTTCCTCAACAACATAACACTCCCCTAGAATGGTGCACAAAGCATTACAACGCTCCCCCAAAGTAAGGAAAGGAGCACTAACGCTCCCTGCTAGTGGGTAGGGGAGTGTTGCCCTTCAAAAATGACTTTCAAGTGGTCTTTCTCAAGGAAAAATCTTTGTACTCTTTTTCAAATGACATATCCTTCTGTTAACCAGTATCTAAGGATGTCTCAAGTGTTCTTGTGATGTCATTCGAGATACGACATAGGCAAAATGACAGTATGATATTTGCAACACTTGTGATGTTTGTGACATTTGTAGCCAAAGTGTGGTAGTTGCAATGACAACAGTAGGTCATCATTGAAGTGAGTAATTTTGATGTGTAACATAGTGTCATAATTTTTTTAATAAGGCACGCTAAACTGGTAAGAAATTACCTCCTTCACTTCATTATTTCTCACCTATTGTTTTGGGTTCTCAGAGTGTACAGGTGGATAAAGTATTGATGCAGGTTGGCTAATACGAGGTGATATTTTCTCATTTACAAGTGTTGGACATGAGATGAGCTGCACATTTAGCTCTTCCTTTTCTCCTTCATGACCCTCCCAATGATCAGTTTCATAATTATCATATGCATGAACCATGCTACAAGGTTACAAAGAATCCATGAAAAAACTCTTCTCTTCATCATCTTCACTAGGATATTCATAAAACATTGGTTGTTTTTGGTCAGCATTTGAAAAAACTTCTTCATCATAAGAAGGGCTTCCAAAAAATCTACTTCAAGGACAAGAATATCCTCTACATTTTCTTCATAAGAGAAACAAACAACATCTACCTTCAATTATGAAAATCTAGGAAAAAACAGAGAGAAATCTTCCCTAGTTCTTTTAACTAGCTTATCATCTATCTCAATTTTGTAGTCATGAAAAAAATCTACTGCAGAATACACTTGCTCTTCGTCATCATAATATTCAAAAGAGAGATGTTGATCTTAATTAACATTTAAAACAACAAATACATCTGATAGGATGCTAGATGTTTCTGCGTTATTGTTAACTAATGAATATCACTCAACACCTCTTGATCTTTATGATACATGTTTTCTTTTTCAATGAATTCTTCATCACAAATCTAGCTTTCATGACTAACAAAATCTTTATAGAGAAAAGAAAACTCATTACAACATCCCTCAAGAAGATGTTCAACTGGAAAATATTCTTCACAAAAGGAATTGAAAGTTGCATGAAATCCTGTCAAAGAGTTGATACTTTCAACTGGAAGAGATCTAAAACAATCATGAGAAATCCCCTCTAATGAATACATGAAAAGATTTATCTGAACATCTTTGTGCATGATACGAAGTTGATGAATAAAATCATGAAAATACAGCAAGTGTTCAGCTGGTACCTCCCACTCTTCTCCTTGAAATTTAGGAAAGCTACTTTCCCATTCATCTCTACTAGGCACTGGATTAGGGAAACCAACTATCTTTGAAAAATCACAGAAACCATACCTTTGAGCTAAAATCTTTTCCATTTCAAACCAGTGGAGTCGCGAATAGATTTTCGAACAATGGATTCGCCATGGTGAAAGATGAGCAGTGAGAACAATGTGTCCAACTTCATTTCACCATCTAAAATTGGATCTTTTCGTTGTTGTTATCCTAGGGAACATATCTTCACTTTCGTCTCCGGCAACGGTGCCATTAATGTTATCACTACAAGAGTCACCCCCAGACTGCAAATAGGGGTAAGCCCGTTAACATTGAATTTATTTTGAGTGGGTTAAAATTTGGGAGTCAGAACAAGACTCCAAAGAAAGAAAAATATATCAGAGGTCGCTGCAGATCAGTCCTCGACTGTTGGACTATGGAGTCATAAGTATCGTGACTAATGAAGGCATTTAAATTGCCTATCAGACAAAGGATTTATGTTGTGATGAGGAGAAGGAAGAAAAAATGTTTTTGAGTGATAAACCATGAAACATGGGAAAGATGACAATAGATCTTCTACCGCCTCAGGAATCCATAAATCAAGGATGCACCATCCAGACAAGAAGGAAAACAACAAGAGTTTGAGTGATAAATGATGAAACATGGGGAAGATGACAATATATCCTCTACTGCCTCATGAATCCATAGATCAAAGATGCTAGATTCAGACAAGAATAAAGACAACAAGCGTCTGAGTGATAAATGATGGAAAATGGCCAAGATGATTGCAGATCCTATGTCGCCTCAGGAATCCATTGATCAAAGATGCTACATCCAAACAAGAAGGAAAACAAAACAATATGTAAAGTAAGAACATAGTATGATAAAAACAACTCAAAGGAATATTCAATAAAATAATATTTACAATCCAAGCCCTCGGGATTACAAACTGAAAAATACAGAGTCTTTCTCCTAAAAATCTCTCGACTCTCCATCCTCTGAACCCCCCCTTTACAAAATATTAAAGTCATATATTTATAATCAGGTCAGTCCACAAATGCTAGGAGTGTGATCTGGCCATCCCATTCAAAGCTTTCATCTGCGCATCCTTCTGTCAGACTGTGTGTGTTTCTACCTGTCAGGCGCAAGCTCATATGAGTATGGGCTTGCAAGACGAAACCGTCCATCGTGGTACCTCGAGCTGACAGTGCTTTGTCCTTGTCCAAAGATTTCACGCTTTCTATTTATGGACTGATTTGAGGCTTCAACTACCAGTCCTTTTTCATTAACTGAATCCTCCTTGGGATTAGAGTGCGATTGGATGATTAGGGTGCGACCATGTGCCATTCATGGATTGGGCATTGAATAAGCAGGTTGTTTCGAGGCCGAAAAATTCAATCCTTTTTCATTGGATGAACCCTCCTCGGGATCAAGATGTGATTTTTCTATTGAGGAGCATCCACGTGTTGTTGTTTCATACAAACCTGTAAGAACACATAATTTTAGGGCCGTCAAAAGTAGTTTTGTCCCACACTGCTTTCGGGCCCGTCGAAAGCCATTTTGTACCACACTGCTTTCGGGCTTGAAATGCACTACTTTTTTCCACATAGCCTCCCCACAATACCGTTGTTTGGATTTAGGCCCGCCCTTTGGATTTTATCACCCGCACAACTTGTGGCACCGAAATGATTGGTGGTCATCGATCCAATCGTGCTCTCTGATATGGGCGCGAAGGCTATTTTAGCGCCCTTGCCAAAGTTTTATCCGTCTGCCAAATATGGAAACCTTCCATTTGTATCTAGAGATGGTACCAAATCGAAATGCACAGTGGATTTTTTTTGTTTCAAACTGCACTCGACTGCTTTCCTGCACCTATGGTTTTCAACTGCGGCCTTGGGAAACTTTATGTGATAACACCCCTAAATAGTTACAAGTCATTAAATAAAGGGTAAAGTGGTTGTAAAAATAAGTACTAAATTTAAGGAAAGAACTCACTCTGAAAAGGTATAAATACACTTCAAGAAGCCTCTCACTCTAACACACACAAGTTTATTGAATATATTCAATGTGAGCAAGTGATCTATTGGAAAATATGAAACAATGAATATGAGACATCGAGAGAGTAAGGAGTGAAAACGTTTCAGGATTGTATATGAGAGCGAGGGTTTTTTGATAAACCCTAGTTTGGATTACCCCAACGGTGCATACTACTGGTGTCCCATGAGGCACCCTTGTGGGTCAGTTAGTGCCTATCTCGCAAGGCCTCACATGAGGACAGTCTTCATCCAACGAGGATGTGAGAACTAAGAAAGGATGCTAGTACCAGATTTTTGAGGTTGAGGAAGAGTTACAAGTATGTTATCTAATGTATCAAGTCTTCTACAAAATATAAAGGTATGTTATTCTATGTATTTTGATGCTTGCATCTTGTAAATTTTGGCACATGCTTGAGGCATGTCTTTGTGAGTTATGGTATATGCCTTGAGTAATATCTTGGATACTTGGCATATGGTTTTATTTATGGTATATTCTTAAGGAGTATCATGAGGTTATGGCACATGTTTGAAATACATGCATTAGATGTGTTGGTACATTCTTAAGGCATGCTTTGTGACGTTGGTACACAGTTTAGGTATACACTTAGTATATAGTGGCATATGTATGAGACCCATTATTTGTTGCTTGGTTGAAGCACATCATTGGGTACATAGTTGATGCTTGGTACATGGTACATGGTTTTGGTATATGGTTGAGGTATATGGATTATCATTGATATTTTGGTACCTACACTTTCATATCTAATGGTACATGATTGGTGATATTGAGACACATCTCGGTGATGTTATGGTTCATGCGTTCATGATGATATGGTACATTTCTAGAGGAAATTCTTGGTGATATTGGTACATGATATGGTACAGGTTTTGGTATATACTTGATGCATGGTACATGTTGTGGTACATGGTTTATGTAAATGGTATGGTACAGATTGTTGTACATGGTATGGTATAGGCTCTAGTACATGGTATGGTGATGGTTTTGGTATCCATGTGAGTGAATATGGTTATAGTTGGTTGATGATGATATATCAATGACAGTGATGGTGACAAGGACCGTGATAGGTTTGAAGATCATTAGTTTCTAGTTGATGTGATAGAGTGACAATTACATGTTGATCAATGGTAGTGACATTTTCATTCTACACTTATATTCTAGGGTGGGATGATGGGGAAAAGAAAGGGGGTTGTAGCCTCTTTCCAATTGGTGTCAGAGAACTCAATGAGTTGGAGATTCCTTCAGGTTGGATCCTGTAAATCAAGGGGTCATAGCCTCCTTCTAGTTGGAGACAGAGAATATAGGGAGTTGAAGATTCAGTCAGGTTGGATCTTGTAAACTAAGGGGTTGGAGCCTCCTTCCATTTGTAGCTAGATAATTCAGGGATTTGTAGCTTCCTTATCGTTGGGGCTTGCAAATGTTAAATTTAGATCTACTATTAAGTTATGTTCAATTTACTAGACAATAATAGCATAAGCGGGATCACTGAGAGAAACACAATCACAAGGTACACAAAATTTTATCTTGGGAAACCCTCATGGGGGAGAAAAACCAGCAAAAACTTCCTTAATATATATTTCCAATACAATGCCAAGACAAAAGACAAAACCACCAAGAATAACCAAGACTGAGCATGCACCTCTCTCTCCTTCTTCTGGAAACTGCATCTATCTCCAAAAATTGCACACTAGATGAGTGGATGAGTGAGTGAGAGAATGAGGAGCTATCCTCTCCTATTTATACTAGCTGAGGAGCGCTAGTGTTCTGTCTCTTCACCAAGATGGGCAAACTTCTTCAACTAGTGGCTAAAACCACTTTAATTATCTCTAGGGGCCGAATTCTCAATTACCATCGTTTAACTAGGGTTTGACCAATACACGAAAGGGGATTTGGTCATACATAAGTCTTGACATGATCAATCCACAAAAGGGGATTGATATATAAGATAATAACTCAATAATAAGTAGAATATACTTCATAGTTACAATATTTCAACACTCCCCCATAACAAGAAGGGTATTGTACAATACAACATCATCAAGAGAGAGAGAGGGTAGGAGCATCATCAACATCTGGAACATTGAATGACACATCTATAAATCATCAGAAGTTTTTCTCATCATCAATAAAATCATCATTCACAACATGGAGATGGAATAGTATCATCATCATCATTCACAACATGGAGCTAGAATGACATCATCATCATTATTCTCTCCATCAACATCAATTAGTATAACACTAATACAACATCATCAATCAGTACAAGATGTATACATCATCATCAACATCCTCAACATGAAGCTGAAGTAGCAACATTATCATCATCTTCAACATGAAGATGAAGTAGCATCATCATGATCATCTTCAACATAAAGCTGAAGTAGCATCATCATCATCTTCATCATGAAGCTGAAGTAGCATCGTCATCATCATCTTCAACATGAAGTTGAAGTAGCATCATCATCATCAATAACATGAATCTAGAATAATAATATTACCAACATGAGCCTGGTACCCCAACATTAACAACACAAGGTTGGTACAACAACATCACTAACACAAAGTTAGAGTAACATCAACAACACAAGGTTGAGACAACAACATCATCAACACAAGGTTGAGATAAAAAAATCATCAACATGAGGTTGAGGTAACAACATCATCAACACGAGGTTGATATAACAACATAATCAACACAAGGTTGAGATAAAAACATCATAAAAATATGGAAACATAATGAGGTAGGTGTAACAACAACATTTTTTGGTACTCTGACAGTCCCTAGAGATCTTCCCATGAATCATAAGATTCCCTAGGACATAAAATCCTAATAGAGCTACCATGTGGTACTTTGACAGACCGTCCTTACTGAACCTTCATCATCTGCCCAAGAATCGTAAGATTCCCTAAGATTATAAAAATCCTAATGGAGATACCACTACTAACCACAGTTGGAATATATATGCACAGGTACTCCGACAGACCATCCTTACCAGAACTTCGGGATATGTCTAGGGATGATCAGTCCCCTAGGATATAAAATCCTAACTGATCTATCTGCTGCTGGTCAGGATACCATAGTATCATCAACATTAGTCCCCCTTTCGAGGGAGTTCCTTTTGGACTATACCAAGCTTGTATATAAAGTATTCAAACTTTACACAAGACATAGGCTTAGTCAATACATTTGCAAACTTCTCATTTGTGCCAACATATTGGATCTTTACAACTCCCCTTTGCACCATATCATGAATGTAATGACACTAGATTTCTATGATCTTCGACTTATCATGGAACACATGGTTCTTCGCCATTTTTATGCAACTCTGGTTATCACATAGAATCACAGTTGCTTCCATCTCCAGATCAAATATACCTATCAACAACTTCCGAAGCCATATGGCTTCATAATAGGCAGAACATGCAACAATGTATTCTTCTTCTACCATGCTAAGAAAAATATTGGATTGCTTCATGCTCTACCATGAAGTCATGGATGGCCCCAATATGAAACAACATCTTGAAGTGCTCTTTCTATCAAAAACACTTCCATCCCAATCTGAATCATTATAACCAATCAATTTGAAGTCATGATATCCATTATAAAAGAGACCAAATTCCAACGTACCCTTAAGATATCTCATCACATGTTTTGCAACAGAAAGGTGAACACGTTCGGGCTCTAACATGTATTGATTCAAAGTGTTCACAACAAAGAATATATGTAGCCTGGTATTGATGAGATATATTAACTAACTAATAATCTATTTGTACAGAGTAGTATCAACCAATTCTGACGAAGTATCAATCAAGAGCTTCAAATATGTTTCCATGGGTGTGTTCATGGCTTTACATTCCAACATATCAAAAACTCTTCAGCATTTCAACTACATACTTACCTTGGTTAAGGAATATCTTCTTTTGGCTCTTCCAAACTTCAAGACCTAATAAATAATTCATCAACCCTAGGTCCTTCATCTCAAATTCTGCAACGAGCTTCTTCTTACAATTAGTGATGATATTTTCTTCTCTAGTTAAGAATAAGTCATCCACATACAATAGCAATATAGTTGGCTCATCATTCATAATGTTTAAGTAAAGGTTAGAATCAACTTTACTCTTGGTAAATCAAAATCTCATCAGGAAACTATCAATTCTTCCATACCAAGCCCTAGGATCTTGCTTCAACCCGTACAGAGCCTTCTTCAACCTACATACATGATTCTTTCTATATTCAAATTCAAATAAAATTTTCACATCTCATTGTACCAACCTAGTACACTTGCTCATATTCAACTTAGTATGCACAATCATGTGCTAGCTCTATGTGCTTTTTGCAAAGCATTACCTGTCTCACTCTCTGAGAGTATGTCCTCTACTCTCTCTGCAAATTTTCCTATGGAATCAGGATTCTGCACTTGAATCTTCTCTAAAGATGAGAATGGATGCTCCATTATCACCGTGACTGCTGAAATCTGAGAGTAACTTCTCTACTCTATCATGCTTACAAATTCATCTGAAAATGAGAGTGGATCAATAAATAATACCGAAGGTATCTCTTCTTCTTTCATGGGGGTAACTCTATCTGCTATTGTAGTAATGCCTCCATGACCCAATTAATGTACTGCACCAACTGCCACTCAATTTTAAATATGGGGATTTCTCCCCATGCATCTCATACTGTATATGAATTACGATTATTTTGGTTGTCTTCACAAATACTAGAACTATTTCTTCGATTACTGGAGTAAGTGTCTCGTCATAGTATTCTCCCTCTTGTTGGGAGAATCTTCTGGACACACATTAGGCTTTGTTCATCTGCAACATGCTTGATCTGTTAGATCAATCTTGGAAGTCAACATTGACTTCCCTTATAGTCTCACGGAGAAATATGTATCTAGTCCTTCTGACTATATTCCTTATCTAACAATCAAACAAGGGAATCTTCCTAGGAGATTTCATGTCTCCTAGAGGTATCTGAAGTTATGATCTATTCTTCACATTTTATGGCATTTGTCTTCCAATCTTGAAAAACTATCTCCTTTTCCCATCTAATCCTCTCTTAGATCAAGCTCATTATGAGTCTTTATTTCTTTTGAGTCTACACGGACTTCATTATCTCTACAGGATATACTTGGTGTTGAATACCAAGTCTAAATATGAAAAGTTGAGTTAGAATTCAAACGAATTCTACTTCCTGTCAATGTGTCTTCATTATCCTTTGAACAAGTCTATTGTGAGTTCTTGTTCTAATGTTCGGTCATCTTTGGATCCTTCTGCTCCTTACAATCAATATCCATATGAGATACTCTGGATCTTAAAAATATCTTATTCTTCATCTTCTTTCGTACATGAATGTATATGGTCATGTACATAGTCTTCTTCATGTCTCATCTAATCTGTTTCCTTCTATGACCTTCACTATAGCTTCCTTAGGGTTATCACATGTGTCCTGGAATAAGGTAAACAAAACAAAAAGCAAGAATAATACTCTTTTGATAATAATAATAAAACAATAGCACGAATAATTGTCACAATAGCTCCTTTAGAGCTATCACTTGTGAATTGCCTAGAACAAAGATCAAAAGTAATAAATACAATACGAAATGAGATCAATACTCTTCTAGTGTTGTGATCAAACATTCCTCCATGGTAACTTCGAACCAACACAAGAAGTTTATCCTAGAGAAGATGTTAGTTGTATCTGGTAAATGATTATGATAAGCATTTATCTCAATATGCTCACATTCTACCAAGTATAATACTTTTCAAATACTTCTACCTCAACTATAGTGTTTACTTGTAATGAGGTAGTTATAAAACGTTTCATGTACAACTTTGAATCTTATCAATGAAAACTGGAACCTCGAGTCTTATCTTCAAGAATGAGTGTGTTTCTTTCCTTCCAAGTCTCCTTCACTCAAGATGACAAGTGATTTCTTCAACCTGTCCTTTGTACTAAGACAATATGTTATATTGACATAAATCTAAGTTAGAGAATGAACTCTAATCTCATTCTAATACCTTGACTTTAATTTTGAGCAAGGGTTAGTATGGTGGTCATAACTTCAACATACAACCTACATGTTCATAATTATGTCATAACAAATAGATGCATATCAATATAATCAAACCTGAGATGAATTATTCCTATTAATGGGTTGGATCTGAGATCCTTCTGGATATATGATTTTCAACTGATTCTTTCTCCTGCAAGTACCCCTTTAGAATAATGATACATTTTAAGCATATGTAAGTACATACCTCTAATAGTATCTTGCTAGGGTAAGGTGCACTTAGGACAATAAGAAAACAATCCCAACAATTCAAAAAAAACTTTCATTGTAGCCGGTACTACAGCTGTTGTTGCGAATGCAACTGGTGCTGCAACTGTCATGAAGGAACTGACACTGCAACTAATACTGCAACCGCAGCTGTAACTATTACTGCAACTGCAACTTAGGGTTTTATGAGGAAACCCTAATTTTTCAAAATTCAAATTTTGGAATTCTGATCCAGGGAGTAGATGCGTTGGGCTGAGGCGAGTAGGATGGAGCAGTCTATTTTCATAAAATCCAAATTTTACACCTTGCAACTGAGCCTGTGCAAATCTGGATTGGTACGGGTTCTGGTTTCCTGGTTTTCTAGTACTAGTGAAAACTAGGGTTTCACTTTCCGGAGGCTCTGGCCATTGAAAATGTGTGCTCAAGCTATCAATGAGTTCTCTAGGCTAGGGAACACTTCCCTGGATGGTTTTTAGGCTGAAATTCCCTTCCAAAAAAAATCCTAATTTTCTTAAATGAAAACAATGATGTTTTTGGTTACCCAGTGAAAGTTTTTGTATTTGACCAAGCTCTGATGCCGTGTTAAATTTAGAGCTGATATTAAGTTATTTTCAATTTACTAGACAATAATAGCATCAGAAGAATCACTAAGAGAAACGCAATCACAAGGTACACAACATTTTATCCTGGGAATCCCTCATGGGGGATAAAACCCAGAAAAAAATTTCCTTAATATATATTTCCAATACAATGCCAAGACAAAATACAAAACCACCAAGAATAACCAAGACTCAACATGCACCTCTCTCTCCTTCTTCTGGAAACTGTATCTATCTCCAAAACATGTGCACTAGATGAGTGGCTGAGTGAGTGAGACAATGAGGAGCTATCCTCTCTTATTTATACTAGCTGAGGAGAATTAGGGTTCTGTCTCTTCACCAAGCTGGGCCAACTTCTTCAACTAGTGGCTAAAATCACTTTAATTAGACATAGGGGGCGACTTGTCAATTAACACCATTTAACTAGGGTTTGACCAATCCAAAAAAGGGTATTTGGTCATACATAAGTCTCGACATGATCAATCCACAAAAGGGGATTGATCTATAAGATAATAACTCAATAATAAGGAGAATATACTTCGCAGTTACAATATTTCAACAATAAATAGGGGGTTGGATCCTCCTTCCATATGGTGCTTACTATGAATGTATTCTTGATATATATAAGAAATAATTCTATGGTTTTATCCCATTTGGGTTTCCACGTAAATTATGGTGTACTGTGTATATGTGGTTGTTTATTATGCACTAATGAATGATATTGTTTATGATGCAATGATATACTGAATTCATGAGTGATAAACTATTGAATACAATGGATAAAGTTGAATTTTAAATATATTGTGATTGAAAGTGGTAAAAAGTGCTCATACTGATTCACCCCCCCCTCTCAGTATTCTAACAATACCAAGCTTAAAATATGTATACCATGACATTATAGATGAGAATAAATTTCCGGAGTTGGCCCCAAGTAACTATCTGAAGAGATATTTCAGTGTAGATACAAGGATCGTCGTGATAGAACCAAATATATGGGCAACATGGTTGTAGAAAGTGAATATTTTGAACATATTTGATATACCACACTTTGGGAGGAGCACAAACATTAAATTATTGTGTCAAAATGTTACAGCGTTTCATGCATGAGGGCTACTTGTGGTTTGACAGGACAATCTCCATTGATATAGACCTAATTGTGCACATTACTGGCCTACCATCACAAGGGGATGACCCCTCACTATTTATATATCAAGAAGAATGAAAAGGATATATTAGAGAGCATGAATGAGAAGTTTCATACGTTCCGACGACAATGAGGTCTCGATGTCACAAGTATATGTGACCCGAAAGTGAGGTTCATGAGACAAGCCTTAGCTTGTAAACTATTAAGAAAGTGTCGAAAATACCAAGTCCCCACAACAGTAATAGGGTCATCTGAAAGGTGTGTTGAGGGAATCTAGATGAACTGGGTGAAATTATTTCTCAACTGATTCCCGATTGATTGTGACGAGGATCAGAATAAAAGCAGTGAGGTCCACTATGCCTAGTTTTTAATTCTAATTGCACTGTCAGCATGGAGGGAGCCAAATGACACACAGTTTTTGGAAGTCAAGTATAAGCTATGTCTAGTTGTTTGATATTAGAACCTATGGCATACTACGCACAAGGCACGAAATATGGACAACAAATTTTCATTTTATATTTATAAACAAATTATTAAGCAAAGCATTGAGAGGATACCATGCATGCCACCATAGGTGGTCGACGCATAAAAGGTATTTGTGCACTTTAAGGTAGGGCACCATCATATGTGCATACAAGAAAAAAAGGACTTGGATCATCAATGTTTTCCCACACAATACAGGTTAATGAAGGACAATATGGGTTGTATCATGGTAGATTGGGATGAAAAGTTGAAGATTCCACCAGTAGAAACAAGGCCCTCAGAGAGACAAACCCTAAAGTACAATAAGTAGATGATTATGAAGAAGAAGGAGCTAAACAAGAAAGGGGAAATAGAATAGTTAAGAAGCAGAAAGAACTAGAGACAAGAACATCCATACCACAACATACGAATCAGAAAGTTGTTAAGGAAGTGGCCATCCAATTCCTAATATAGGAATAATTGGAAAATATCGGTGATCAAGTTAAAGAATTCATAGATGATCTATTTCAGTGTGCGACACACCAGCATGAAGAAATGCATAGAAATATACAAGATCATATGGATGAGTTGCGTCAATTTCTAGAAGCAGCAAATCTCACACCAGTACGACAGACAGAGGATAAAAATAAAACAAGAACTACAAAGAATGGGGAGGCAGGGTCAATAATCTGTCAGTCATTAGTAGTAGAAGGTGAATGCAGATTGATCAAGTTAGCTATAAGAGCAGTAGAGTTTCCCACAATAGATATGCATGAAAAATAAAGGGCATTAGTTCATATTGAATTAGTCTTATCTCAACTACTGACATATGTATTGGAAGAATTGCATATGAGCATGACACAAGAGATGAAATCACACATAGAAAACACATCTACTGAGTTGGTTAAGGTTATGGTAGAGAATGTAGCCTTGGATATGGAATACAACAAAGTCAAGGAGGAGCGAGATGAGGCCATGCAAAATGTCAAAAGGATGTATTAGACATTCAAGAAGGTCTACAAAGAACTCCAGAGGCTCAGAAAGATATGGAGGTCTCATTTGAGGAACAAGTAACAAAGATAAGAGAAGCTATTCAGGGATTCCACACACATATAGTCGTCTTAGACATGTGCATGATACCAAGTACTCCACTAAAAGAATGAAAGAAAAGGGAGAAAACATTGCCCATAGTTTTGGAGAGCATGGAGAACCTAGAGGTAGAATGTGCTCAGTTCTATGCAGAAACCACAGGCGTCTTGACGCAACTACCTGAAGATAGGGAGCTACAGGAGATCAACCAAAATACATAGGTTGTGCAGGAAAAGGCACAACAGTTCAAAGTAGTAATGGGTACACTATTTCTAGTAAATGTGGTAATGAAAATGGACAAGAATAGGAAGTTGTATTCATAAATGAATAAGCTAAGGGTGGAGCAACAAGCTCGTGCAGAAAATATTTAGGTACTGCAAGATGAAGTCTATAGGGTGACAATGACTTTAGAAACCACTTGAGGTATAGTCAAACAAGAAGTCAAAGAAAGTGTCGAGAAAATGTAGGATCTGGTTACTGCTGAAATAGTTGACACAATTTTGAAGAAGGAGATTGAAGGTAAAGGAGAAGGCCATGACAACAAAAGTGATATTTGACTAGCTCATGGAAAAGTGGGATAAGGCATAAGTGGCTCGGGACAAGCCACATGTTAGTGTTGGGGTCCCATAGGAGAAGGATATTTTGGAGAAGTCTTTGGAATTGTGCAGGAATGGATCACACGACATTTTGGCTAAGGTGAAACACACGGGAAAAGTAGTTGAAGCATGTTCAAGAGTCAATGTGTAAAAGGCGAAAAGTAGTTAGGATTTTCAGACATTGTCATTATTGTAACGAGATTAGCCCTATTGTAAAGATATAAATTGTAATGGATTTTTGGGTTAGAAGTAGTCAAAGAATGATGGTGACTCAATGAGTTGAGATTTGGTGATGATTTTTGGAGCTAGAGTGTTTTCAATAATGACTGAGATTTTCGGGAGGTAGGATTGCACTGCAAAAAAAAAGCTAGGCAGTTTTGAGTAATGGTTATAGTTGCATATTTTTATAAGTGTAGTGAACAACTGTAAAACGACTATAAATGACTAATATAAGAAGAAAATCATTGTGGATGTAGCCCAGATTGGGGTGAACCACATTAAAACCTTGTGTCATGATGTGTTCTTTTTTGTTATGTTTATGTTGCATATGATGTTTACTGTTACTACGCAATGATGATAAATGGTTAATATTATGAATATGTCACTGTTGTATGTTTTTATGATTCCACACACTTAAACTAATAATGAATGAATGAATGTTAAGTAAAGTAATGTCGCACAGAGGGTATGTTAAATAATGACTAAAGGTTAAGTAACAAAAAATGAACACATAGTAGATGGATGGATAATGCATAGTATGAGTATGATGAATGTCTCACTTCCCCTCATCACTACAAAACCTTGGTTCCTGCAACCCCTCTAGATGCCTTGGGTGAGACTTCACTTTCTTTGTAGGTGATGCTGAAAGGGATGGTGTCTAAGGGCTTTGTTGGTTTGTTAAATTATTAACCTCGAGTCTACCCATTGCAACACCAATAGGGAAACCCCCTTAAAATTTAGTGGAATCCTACACAATTTTATTTCCCTTTAGAAGGGATTTCAGTAGGGGGAAACCCCTTCCATAGTTAGCACAATTTGGTGCAAGGGTATTTCCCTTTGTAGGGGATGTCAATAGGGGGAAACCATATCCAGTCTTATGGAATCCTAATGGGTGGAGGATTTACTCCTTTTATCCAAGGATCTCAATGTTTTTATCAAATAACTATCCTCTCTATAAACTCTTTCTGTAAACCTGGTGCCAATAACAATATAGGATATCCTTTTCTAGTTGTTAACCAACCCAAAGTTTCCAACCCCGATAGCTGGAATTATAGGTCGCATCCAAGACTTCGCTTTCTAACAACATTAAAATTTCCATAATTATTGAAACTTATGAATGAACTAGTGTGTCATGATCCAAATTGGCCCCTGGTCCCCACTAAATTTCCCTCAGACATTCCGAAGTTTGGAGGTAAAGATAGTGAGAATCTGAGAGATCATGTAACAAAATTTCATCTATTGTGCTCGTCGAATTCATTGAATGATAAATCCATTTGGCTACATATCTTTCAACACACTCCTATGGGAGTCATCTTGAAATGGTACATCAATCTTCAGGGATTGATGTTTTTCACCTTTCATGATTTGTTGTTGATTTGTTTTACCATTTTTAGCTTTTAGTCATCTACGATGCCAACATTGATTTATTGTCTATGCTATAGAAAGACAATACCACTCACATATTATATCACATCCAAGAGTGGTGGAGACAAAAAATGATGATTGAGACAAGATTCCTCTTGAGTTCCTCAAATGTTTTCTCAAATCCTTGTTTTAGTATATATCCAAGGATGTTTCCACATTGGGGGTATCCTCTATGAAGGAAGCCATTTCTAGGGCCTAGAAGTTGGATCTGATCTATTCTCAGTATGGTATCCTATATGAGATAGATATTTCCAGATGCACCCTGGGCAAGTACTGACCCTTTGAAATAAAAGTCTAGTCCACATGCCGACGACATCGTTGGTTCTTTCAATAGCACCACCATAGATCTAGTTGCAAGCCATATGAAACATATGACTATTAATCCAACTGAGGTTGTTCAAGATACAAATTTGACCATTCCTACCATCCAATCGTCAGATGTACATGCTACACAATTGACGAACCTAAAAGGGTACCCAAAAACCCAAAGGGAAAAATAAGAGTAAATATAATAAAGGAGGTGGGAAAAATACTAAAAACACCAAATATGATGATAATGTTAGAGGGGATAAGAAAGAAAAGAGGAAGGTGAAGTTTCCATGTAAACTTTGTAAACACAATCACCTTACCCATGAATGCCCTAAATCGGAAGAGGCTCACCACTTGTTAATGGATCAATATCCTATTGTGTTGAAGAACTTGTTCCCTCAGGGACATAATATGATGGTAGGATCTTCTAGTGGAAATCCACAATGGGGAACCCAAAGTGTGTCCTTGTTGGATAGTAGTGTGTCGTTCATCAATATGGTAGGATTATACATATACATGTCGAAAAAGGCATGGGATTATGGTAACCTTGAGTCTACTTCTAAAGGAAAAGGTATTCTCGATCCTTTGAATTCTCTTCACATAGAGAAGATTGGAGGGGATGCAATGCCATGTATACCAAAATGTGTGTATAAGCATTCTTTGCACAATCCTATTGCTCGAGCTACACAAAACTATTTGATTTTTGAGGACTTGGATCCAATGCCTTGTGTGATGTTGTTCCTAAAGGTGCTTCATAATTTCCCCGTACAATGGAACACATTTATATCTACAATAGGAACCATTGATTCATTGAGATTACCAGTTATCAAGTTTCATACTACATATTTCAAGCCTCATATTCCGTACCATGTTGACTTTTAGATTAATGTCATGTATTCAAAGCACGTTTCTAGAAGGATGGTTGTCGATGAAGGAACTTCAACATGCATAATGTATTTATCTTCTTGGAAATCCATTGGCTCTCCTGATCTCGATCCATCCCCTACTCTATTAACTTCTTTTGATGGACACTCTTTTAGGCCAGACAAACTTATCTCTCCATTCTCTATCCAGTTGGGGGGGTGGAACCATCTCCATAGAAGTGGAAGTGGTCAATGGTCCACTTGACTATAACCTATTATTAGGGAGGAGTTGGATCTATGTTATGATAGCTTTCGTTTCATTGATATTCCAAGTTGTATGCTTCCCTCATGAAGGGAAAATCGTTACAATGACCAAATGCCATTTTCTTATTCTAACCTCGTGAGGAATATGGGATCCATGGTACCATTAATTGAAAAATATCAGAAGACAACTACGAGTATTGGTGTTAGGATGTATCCTTCTTTGATGAGAAATCTTAACTTCTCAGTACCAATTTTGTATATTAATTTTGTTCTAGTTTTCTACCAATAATAAAGATCTTCGATCCCCATAACTCAAGTGAGTTTGTTTCAAATTACATATTTCGAGGATCCCTAGGTGTTACCATCTTCATGTGATTCAGTAGAAGGCCTTCTGTATGCCAAGATGGCTATGTTGTTATTTTCAATTGAAATAAATTATCAGGTGATTCAATAAGCTACTGCATATTCTGATCCCACTCCTTCTTGGAAAGAGGAAGTGGATCATCTTACAAATCTCGTTTGGGCCTTGAATTCTTCCAATTCACTCAATTGTCTTGATACTATTTTTTCTTATGATGAAGTTATTCTTGAGGCAATGCAAGGGCTAGAATGACCCTGGGAGGACTTACGTCATCGGTCTTATTTCCTCCCAGAACTTAGTTGAGTGGAGAAAATAAAATTTTAGTCGAATTTGAATGGAGATTTTAATCACCTCGTAAACCCCTTAGAAAGGGATGGTGTTTATGTTGAGGGTAACATGGAAAACATATTGAATACTATAAAAATTGACATCTCTAGGACCCCTAACATCATGGAGAATGTGTTTATTAGTGTATATTATTCCCCAAAAGAGATATGCATTTATACCACCATATTTAAGGAGTTCCACGTTGTTTTTTCCTAGTCATATGAGCAAATTCTAGGTATATAACCCCATATTTTCAAACATGAGATAAAAACATATGAAAATTTGAAACTTGTTCGTAAAACATTATGGCTGGTTAATCTGAGAAAGGTGGAAGTGATTAAGGTAGAGGTAGAGAAACTACTCAATGATGGTTTCATCTATCCGGTTCCCCTTACCGAATGAGTGTCAAATCCCATTGTTATTATTTGTTGATATCATGTTAGAGTTTCCTAGGGAATGTGTGGAAACTATTATTATAGACTCATTTCCAAATGAGCATATTTTCCTTATTTCTTGTAGTGATCCTTGGTATGAAGATATCCTTGTATATCTCCAGAATTTGAATTTCTCTTTACATCATTCACGACATGAACGGCATCCTATTCACTAATAGGTGAACAATTCCCTAATTATTGGTGACACTCTATACCATCATTGGGTTGATTCAATTCTATGTCATTTTAAATCATGAGGAAGAAAATATTGTTCTTAATGATTGCCAGAATCGATCATGTAGTAGTCATATTTCTGGGTTGGTGACAACCCAAAAAATCATGTGCACTGGATACTTTTGGTTGAATATATTCAAATATTTTTTTGAGGTGGTCAAATGATGTCACCCTTTTCAATTTTTTTCTAGAAAAAAGCAGGCACATCCTTCTCCTTTGTTTCTTGTCATCACCATTGGTCCCTTTACAAAGTGGGGGATAGATTTCATGACATTCCACCCACCTTTGGCTAGGGGGAATCATTATATTATTGTGGTCATCGAATACTTTACGAAGTAGGAAGAGGCCATGACTACATTCATGAACACCGATGAGACTGTAGTGCTATTCACATTCAATCAAATCATTTCCAGGTTTGAAGTTCTAAAAGAGATTGTCACTAACCATAATAATCACTTCTAGAACTGAATGATGATGAAATTAACATGAAAATTGGGTTTTAGGAAGGAGCATTCATATTCATATTATTCTCCGGTGAATGTTCAAGTAGAGGCCATCAACAAGTCTCTTAAGACCATCCTTCAATGAAATTTCAGTGTGAGTAAGTGAAATTGGAATATGATGCTTTATTTGGAATTATGGGTGTACCGGACCTTGTTTAAGACTACTAGAGGCTTCTCTCCTTTCCAAATTGTTCATGGGGTGGAAGTAGTGCTACCGATTGAGTGTGAAATTCCTTAATTGAAGTCAATGTTAAGATTCTTCTAAACACAACTAAATTGTAAATACGTCTCGTTCACTTGGAACATCTTGATGACTAGCAACGTGTTATAGCCACAGTGAGTGAGACACACTGAAAACATGTTAAGAGTCAATACAATAAGTTTTTCCAGCCAAGGATACTTTTTGAGCGAGATGTTTTTTTGGTTTATGATCAAGACAAGGATTCTTTAGGGGTGGGAAAGTTTAACCTGATGTGGCAGGATCCTTACATTGTGAGGCATGCCCTATAAAAAGGAGCTTATAAATTATCAGATTATAAAGGTAATGTGTCATCGAATCCCATAAATGGGCTCTATCTCAAGAATTAATACGCTTAAGTTTCAATGCTTGAGAATTTTCCCCTTTGTAATTATTGTATATTAGTATTATTTAAGACTAGTTTAGTTCATTTTCTTTCTCTTTTGTTTTTCTTATGGTTCTTCTCCTTGGTTGGAATATCTCACTTGAGTCTTTTATCTCCATAGGGTTTGCAGATGGTTCCAACCATCGCACTTGGAACCTTTCTTCCATTGTTTGGGTGATCTACTCACCTTTAGGCCAAGTGGTAACTTCCGAAGATGCTTTTCTGGGGCCAACAACCAACAATTTGGCCAAGTATAGCACCATGATTGAGATTCTTAGGGATGCTATTTTGAATGGTATCCTATCTTTGGAAGTTCTCCTAGATTCCCAGTTGGTAGTGTCACAGTTGAAAAATGAATACCATGTGCCTGATCCTATGCTTCTCCAATGATTCCTTTGGGTACATCTTCTAGAACACATTTTTGACTATGTTACATATGTCCATGTTTCTATGAGTGCTAATTTAGTATCCGATGGATATACTAATTACATGTTAGATTTCCATTTTTTTCATAATTAAAATTCAAAGTAGACACACATACATGTATATATATGGATTTCACATTTGCAAATACCATCATAAGTATACAAAAGAAAACATATGTATATATATTTCTTTAATATTCATTAAGTACAAAAATGTGGGTCAATGTTACAAAATAAGGCTCCTAGTCCTGAGTGTCTACATCTATATACTCGTACATATAATATATAAGATCTACGTCGAGGGACCTACCCCTGCATGAGTGTCTTGGTAGAATACTACAACGTTGGATAAACACCGGAAAAGTCACATCCAAGCCCTTGGCACCTCGACAACATGCCACTACATATTCTCTGACAAGCCCTCTATATTTACCATGGGGACTTGGTGTCTCAGGTGGTCCAGATTCCTCTGGAAATTCTAAATTACTCTCTTGAATCTTTTAGCATCTACACCAAGATACTACATCCTATGTTTTGGTGGTGAGGGTATTCCTCAGGTCTTCTCAGTCCAATATTTTCACATTTGTGTCATTTTTTTAGTATTGTTACCCATACCAAAAACATTTTAATTTTGGTTTACTTCTTGAGGAATCTATTAAATTAAATCAATATAATTTAATAACTTAAAAAAAAAAATTGTTTGCCTATCCCTCCCAATGTTGCATCAAGTGGAATAGGCATCTTTCGATCATGACTGAAGTTTATCCCTTCATAGGGATAATCGTCGATGGAAATAATATGTCTCTCCCACTAATGGAAGAAGTCATCATCATAGGGGTTGGACAACCATCCACCTCCCATCCAAAAAATAAGTTATATCCATTTGGCCATGCATGGTTCTTTGAGTGCGTGTGATTCCATATACACTCTAGGACTAATGGAAGACACCCTCTTGAAGAAGAAGGTGCAAAGGATATTGTCATAACTGAAGTTTTTCATCTTTCCTTGTTTGCACTTAGTCATTTGTGTCTTCATGCATTGTAATAAATATGAGCTCAAATCATAGATGGTAGGTTGGAAGAACTCTATTGTGTAAAACATGTATGGCCTGGAGGCCTGATGTAGTACTGTTGATCCCATGATCTTAGAAATGGTCAAAAGGATGATATTTAAACTCAGAATTTCTATGTTTCAGATTGGGACTCAGATCCCAACCCATTGTGTCCCTGGAGTGCATTAAAGGGAAATATATTCTTCAATGGCCATGTCCCCTCCTCCTCATTTATGGAGGTTGACAATGTCGCCTCACTTCGAGAGTCCTGTAATAAAATAAATATCCTACACCTCTATCTGAAGAAGTTGACCATTAAACATAAATACACCTACATCTGGCTCCCAATAGTTAATCAAAAGCTGCAATAATTATTTTTTGGATTTCATATTACTCGTCTAGAATAATTTCTTAAAACTAAATTGTCAGAGGGCTTCCATGGCCTTCGGGTCATCAATGACTTGGTTTTCTATGTCCTCATGCTCCGTCTCCCTCCATTCTGTAACCATCCTACATTATTTCATAGAAAAATGGGGGGTTGGAAATCCATTTTTTCTTTTGAACAGTATTGTACATGGTTTCCATTTAGGAGAGTCACATACATACATGACTTTCATGAGGATAATTTGTGTATAGGGCCTCTTGTATGCATCCCGTGCAAAATAAAGGTGTGTGAAAGTCTTCCCTATTTGAAAATTAAAAAATCCTACATAAAATTTGACAAAAATGGAAATAGGCTTGGATGAAAATTAAGAGGAAGAAGAGCTCTCTTACCTGGTCTAGACGGTGTTCGATTTCATCCTTTTTAGCTTGTGTAATCGAAAATCGAATTTCAGGGTTTTTTTTCACAACAATTTCACTATTTTTGGTAAAAACGCAAATGGTATGGCAAATTGGTAATTTTTTACTTTTTAAATGTATGTTTTACCCACATTTATACAATTCTTTACCCTGATAATGTTTTTGAATGCCTAATGGACTGATTTTCAAGTGTAGATGACCTTTTTGGTGCAATGGTTTTAGGGAAGATGATGAACCGTGGTGTTTTTCAGATGTGTCCATCCACTTATTCGACTATTCAAAGATATTTTTTCATCACTAGCATATAGGGTAGGTCATTTATGATTTGAATTTTGCATGTTTAGTGACTATTATACATCCACCTTAGGGTCAACCCCACTTACCAATGACACAAACTCTTTCCCGCTAATTTTAAGTGTCGTTTTGTTTGTGGTAGAGCCTACCTCTCACGGAAATTCTAGATAGCACCTTGATATTTCATTTTGGTTCACATGCCGAAGTATAATTGTAGGCTCATAAGTCATATTTAGTCCTTCCATGACATTGCGTTGAAACGTCATATTCTTCTCAATCGTTTTCTCTCTATTACCCATGGGGCTCCCATACTTTTGTGTTAAGTTATAAGGGCATTGCACATTTACCATTTTCTCTTTTGAGCCTAATGTCAACTTCATCTTGTTGTTTCTTAACCATTTTCTTATGTATTCTCATAAATGTATATCCTTGCAATATTTTCCTTTGTGAATTGACACCTATATCTTAGGAGGAAACATTCCCTTGAGTGTCCATATCCTACACGCATTTCCTTGCATTGCGAATAAGTATGTTCCTCGTGCTTGGAACTAGTTTGATTTCCCGTGACACTTGTTTCCTCCATTATATTTTAGTATTATTTTATTCTTTTTCAAGATTTATAATATCAAAAATATTAAAACAATAGAGCATGGGAACATTTTTTATTTTTAGATTTTGGTAGCACTTGAGTCACCTTTGAATAAAGCACAAAGTTTTGAGTCTATGTCTCAAAAATTTGGGTTCACTGTGGCTTTAGGAAACTAAACCATTTACATACATTTTTTACTCCTCTGGAAGGATATTCTTCCAGTCACTATGGAGAGTCTGTTGATGCCTCCTGTGTCACAGACTTATTTCAATGTTCATCTTCCAGTCCATGCTTCCTAAGTTACTCTATTGTGTCGTGCTTTTGTTCAAAGGAATTTTTAGCATGTGTCACTCATTCCTCAAAGTTCTTGAATTTGCAAGACGATCTTATAGTATTTCAAGTACTTCTCAGAATCATAAGAATCTTTTTCCTATAGTCATTCTTGTATGGAAGGTCCCCATTGATTTCCTATTGGCAGGTCAACTCTTATTGACTACGACACATTACTCTAATAGTTTGACTTAGATTCACACCCTGGCCCTATTTATATAATTAATAGGTGTCCTTGTGTTCAACAGATGAAATTTCATACTTGGTAATTGACTGAGTGGTTTCCCTTATGTTTGATGGAAATGAAATTTTTGACACATTAGGATTCATGTAGTACCTTGGATTCCAATTGATCCCATTGGTGGTTTCCTCACCTTTGTCGACAATTTTCATTATTGGTTGTTATTCAGAGGGTAACTTTCATGCACTTCTCCATCTAGTGCATGCACGAGACGTACTTCACTGGGTCCTTTAAATATTTTCATCTAAGTTCTTCTAAATATTTGGCGTTCTACTACTGCTCATGTTGGATGATGGGGAATTCCTTAATGCCCTCCTTCCAACGGATCTCTTCCTATCGAATTTGGAGAATCTTTCTATGGGATAGGGATCTAGATCCTTTATCATTACCTTAGGGCTTGCAATCATAAGTGGTAGGTTCCCGCACTATTTGCATTGGAAATACATCAATGTCCCATGATTGATATATTCTACAAGTGTTCAACATCAACTCCTTTATTCACACTTGTTATAATGTAATAGGTACCTTGTTGCCTATTATCATTATTGTTATTGGAGATATCTCACCAATATGGTAAGTAGATCTCCATAGGACCTGTCTATTGATCCTAGAGAGACAATGGGGCTATAATTATATGGGTTTCCTAGACTCAATCAAATGGATTCATAATTAACCTAAGGAGTGTTAGAGATATCATACCTTTCATTGTAGGTTGTTGTTCATATATCCCATGTGAGGCAGATGTAAAATTCTAGCTCCAATGTCCACAATCTTCTTCTTGCACACAAAAGACAAACAAGTCCTTTCTACCTCTATACTTAGTGTTAGAATCATAGATCTAACTTGAATCTAGCATGATCTATAATGAAATAAACCAGATCCAAACATTTTTAAAGGAAATAAAAACATTTTCACGGGGAAAAAAAATCATATATTGATTAATATGAAGGAATTATGATGTAGGAGCATCCCCAACATCAAGCGAGCCAGCGCGGAGACAATCGGACAGCTGGACAAGCCCAACAAAAATTTTGAAAATCACCTTGAAATTGTTGCGCAATCTTAAATGAAGTCATTAAGAAGAAGTGCACTTGTAAATTGTAAACAGACCTTGAGCCTTTAGATCTCATCCTTACTAGGTAGAAGGCATTTAAAGTAGTTAATGCAGGTAGATAGAATTTAATTCTAGATTTGAAAGTTTTAGAGCACAAGAGGGAAATGGGATATAGACACCCTCATTGTGTATTGTAACATTATGAAGCAGAGTTTTAGAGAAGAGAAGGAGCATGCAGAGAGATGTGTAAGAACACCCATGTACAGATATTTGGATTAATAGAAGAGTTTGATTCAAATTCATGGTTTTGTGTTTGTTCTCTGTGTATTAATGCTGAATGATGTGCTCATGAATGTTTTCTTCCAGTTATACATTTTCTTTATATGCTGTGTATATGATTTCATGTGTGAGTTTGAAGTCTGAAAGGAAGAAGGAATGAGTTTCAATTGTTTCTCTATCTGAGCAAGAGTTCCTGCAAGGAGTGCAGTCGAAGTGTCTGCAACGAGTGCATTGATAGAGGGTTCAGATAGGTAGCTTTTGTTCTTGTTCGTTCAGAAGTGCAGACAGGCACATGAGTCATGTAAGGAGCGCGTAGACTGAGTGAAGTCTCAGGGTTGTGAACCTGAGTGAGGCATTTGAAAGACTACTGCTGCAGGTGTGCGCAAGGTCGAAGGTTTTCAACACTTGGAAGTGTCTGAAGGTTGCCGCAAGGAGTGCGTGCAAGAGTCTTCTCTAAGACTCGAAACTGAAGATAGTTCAGAAGGGTCTGAAGTCTTCAAAAGGTCATTGGAGTCAGGAAAAAGGGAAATTACCTTGAAGTTCAAAAGAGGCGTCGTAAATTTGCGCGCAGAAGGGCGAGTTTCGTGGAGAGAAGAAGCTTGGTCATTCACAAAAATCGCCAAGGAAGAACAAACGGTCAGAATTCTCCGAGGAGGATTCACGACATCCTGTGAGTCGTTAGATATCACGGTGGAGCAGGGAATATACAGGGAAGGTATCGAAAGGTTCAAGGCTTAGGAGGGGCAAGACCGTAGATCCAAGCCACAAGGGTCGTCGGATTTACTCGTGGATTTCCATATCGGGGTTTCATGGGTTGAAGTCAGGTAAACACTGCATCAGGACTCATGAAATCACGATACGCGATATCCCGACAGCCAGGAGGTTTTTGTGTGGGGCCTCAGCAAAGTCGGCGAGTGGACAGGTGGCATACCATTTCGGGATTTCGTGACACAAAGTCCCGAAACATTTTCATCAGCATTCATGATACCGCGAAGTCTGAAATCTCGAGAGAGGTGATGGGGCGTTGAATAGTCAAATTCGCACGTGCATCGAAGTATTGACATATCAGGATTTGGGAGTCAGGGAGACAAGTTGCTTGACATCACGAGTGCCGAAATCGTGATAGGGAAAAGTCCCGAAAGGGTAAAGGAAAGGGTCAGTGTTGACTATTGTCGGGATTTGGGGATTCAAGAGTCCAAAGCTCAACCACTGACCTTGCGAAGTCGCGAAGTCTGATCTCCCGAGTGCAAAGGGGGGATCCAGTGAGAGTTTGTTGTGGGTGCATATTTCCTGACAGGGAAATAGAAGAACCGTTTGGAGTTCTTCGGGTCGTGAGAAAGGAAAGATCCAGTGTTGATGTGGACCCTCCGACCTGCAGGTTGAGGGCGTCGGCATCAATCTGGTATCAGAGCTTCAGATTCTTGTTTGTATATTTCAGACGAGGGAGGCATAAGAGATAAAGAGCACTCTGATACATGACATCAATCTAGTATCAGAGCTGAGAAAGGTTCTTTTCTTTCTGTAGCAGAGAAGAAGAGAATTCATCATGCCTCCAAGGAGAAGGGATATGCAATCACCTGATCCAGAGGATAGGAAAAGGCCACGAAGAAGTAGTAGGCAGATGAAAGATCCAACTATGGAGAGAGAGATGCATGATCTATGAGCTAGACTCGAAGACATGGAGACACCGCAAAGACGCACAGTCAGTGCTGGAGATCTTAGTGATTCTGAAAGTGAAGTTGAGGCTGAACATGAAGAAGAAGTTGCAGCTGAAGATGCATCAAACGATTGTGTGATCAGATCTATTGCAAGGATGGGTGCAAGAGCGAAGATGGACATTCCAGATTATGAGGGAAACTTGGATGCAGAGGAGCTTCTAGACTGGATTAGAGCTCTAGACACATACTTCGACTATGAAGATGTCGAAGAGGACAAGAAAGTCAAGCATGCTGTCACGAGACTAAAGGGACATGCAACAATGTGGTGGGATGAAATACAAGCTGACAGACACTGCAAAGGCAAGCAGAAGATCAAAAGATGGGACAGAATGATCACGAAGATGAAGGCGAAATTCATCCCCAGGGACTATCAAATTACTCTGTTCAAGAGGATGCAGAACTTTAGACAGAAGCTGATGACAGTGAAAGAATACACTAAGGAATTCTACAAATTGAACATCATGGCAAGTCATCGGGAGAGAGATGATGAAAAAGTTGCCAGATACATGAATGGCCTGAGATATGATATCCAGGATGAGATGAGCATGGTAACCATCCGAATGGTGGAAGATGCTTATCAGATGGATCTGAAAGAGAAAGAGAAGCTAAGCTGAAAGCAGGGTCAGAGGGGTCGAGGAAAAAGTCAGCCCAGAGGCACGTCAGTTTCCCAGGACAAATACCAGAAGCCCAGAGAGGACTGGAAGAAACCTCAGACTCAAACAGAGAGAGGTGGAACCTCACAAAGAGGGAAACATAATGAGTAGAGAGGAGATTATGTTGATAAAAACACTTTTCCTCGTACTAGAGGTAGAGGAAGAGGAAGAGGTGGAGTAATAACATGCTTCACATGTGGGAAGAATGGGCACAAGTCTTACGAGTGTCCAGATAAAAAGAAGGAAATTGGAGAATCTCACATCACCGAGGCACAGAGACGGGATGTTGATATAGAAGATGTTGAAGGCAGAAGATCGTTGATGATGCGAAAAGTCCTTTTGACACTCAAGAAAGAGGTGGAGAGTTCAGTCCAAAGGACCAGACTTTTTAGGACTGCTTGAAAAACCAAGGACAGGGTATGAAAGGTCATTGTAGACAGTGGTAGCATGGACAATCTTGTTTCTATGGATATGGTAGAGAAAATGGAGCTGGAGATGACTGATCATCCAAGCCCATATAGAGTTTCGTGGCTACAGAAGGGACACCAGGTAACTGTCACTAAACAGTGTTTAGTTGAGTTCAAGATAGGAGTATATAATGATAAGATCTTATGTGATGTCATTCCTATGGATGTTTGTCATCTATTGTTGGGTAGACCATGGAAATATGACAGGAATGTGATTCATGATGGGAGAATGAACACATACACCCTAGAGAATAATGGGAGCACACACATGTTGCTTCCAATTAAGGATAAGGAGGTGAAGCCGAAAATAAGCAACACAGTACTTCTCATGAGTGGGAAGGAACTTCTTATAGAGGTTAAGAAGAAGGAGGATCCACAGTTCATTGTGGTCAGGAAACCGAGGATTTTTCTGACTAGCACAAGAGTGGATGATTTACCAAACGAGGTTCAGGAACTGCTGGAAGAGTTCACTGATATAGTAGTGGATGAACTACCTCGTTTGTTGTCATCGATAAGGAGTGTGAGTCATCATATTGATCTCATACCAGGAGCCACTTTTCCAAACAAATCCGTGTACAGGTTGACGCTGCAAGAGAATGAGGAGGTTAAGAGGTAGGTCCAGGAATTATTGGACAAAGGATTAGTCAGGGAGAGCTTGAGTCCATGTGTTGTTCCAATAGTACTCAGTCCGAAGAAAGACGGAGGCTGGAGGATGTGTACTGACTCGAGGGAGATCAATAAGATAACCATCAAGTACAGATTTCCATTGCCGAGGATGGATGATCTGATGGATTGCTTGAGTCGAGCAAAATATTTTTCAAAGATTGATTTGAAAAGCGGTTATCATCAAATTCGCATGAGAGGAGGTGACGAATGGAAGACAACATTCAAAACCAATGAAGGGTTGTATGAATGGCTTGTTATGTCGTTTGGCTTAACAAATGCGCCAAGTACCTTCATGAGGTTGATGAATGAAGTCCTAAGGGAGTTCATCGGGAAATTTGTCATTGTGTATCTGGATGACATATTGGTTTACAGTAAGACAGTGGCGGAGAATCTGAAGCATTTGGCTACAGTAATGCAGAAACTACAGCAGGAGAAGCTGTTGATAAACATGAAGAAGTCCTCATTCATGAAGACAGAGATCATTTACTTGGGGTTTGTTATTTCATAAAATGACTTGAGGATGGATCCAGATAAGGTGGAGGTAATCAAGAATTGGCCATCACCGAAGAATATATTTGAGGTGAGAAGTTTTCACGGATTGGCTAGTTTCTACCGAAAATTCATCAGGAATTTTAGTGGAATTAGTGCAGCAATGATGGATACAGTGAAGAAAAGACACAAGTATTTTCATTGGATAGAAGAGGCTGAGAAAAGTTTTAATCTGTTGAAGAGGAAGATTATGGAACAACCAGTTCTGGTGTTGCTGGATTTCCATAAGACATTTCAGGTGAAATGCGATGCAAGTGGATTTGCAATCGGGGCATTCTTGAGTCAGAAAGACAGGTCGATAGCATATTTCAGCGAGAAGCTAAATGAAGTGAAAGTGAAGTACTCCACTTATGATAAGGATTTTTATGCTATCATCCAGGCATTAAAGAAATGGAGGCATTACTTGATCCCGAAAGTGTTTGTCTTGCACAGTGACAATCATGCATTGAAGTTTGTGACTCAACAGGAAAAGTTGAATTAGAAACATGTCAAATGGGTTGAGTATATGCAGAATTTCACTTTTGTGATTAAACATATTTTTGGTACTGCTAACAAGGTTTTTGATGCTTTGAGCAGGAAGTGTTTGTTGTTGCAGAAGTTCAAAGTCAAAACGCTAGGTTTTGATGTTCTTAGGAACATGTACGCTGATGATTAAGATTTTAAAGAGGTATATAAAGCAGCTGAGAATCCAATTCTTAGGGATAGAAGCCAGTGGATATAATACATGATCCAGGAAGGATTACTGTTTAGAGGTAATCAACTATGTATTCTGAAATGCTCCATGAGGGAGAATCTGCTAAAAGAGAAACACAGTGGAGGATTGGCAGGACATTTTGGTCACGACAAGACGTTTGCAAAGATGAATGAGTCATATTTTTGGTCAGGAATGCGAGAAGATGTCAAGAGATTCGTGGACAAATGCAGAATTTGCCAGCATTCGAAGGGAAGGAAGCAGAATGCGGGGTTTTATCAACCATTTCCCATACCAGAGAGGCCGTGGGATGCAATTAGCATGGATTTTGTATTGGGGTTGCCAAGAACACAAAGAGATGTTGATTCAATCTTTGTGGTAGTGGATAGATTTTCCAAGATGGCACACTTCATTCCATGTCAGAAGACCAGTGACACAACTCACATTGTGAACCTGTTTTTCAAAGAGGTCATTCGACGTCATGGGTTGCCGAGAAGCATAGTTTCGGATCGAGATACAAAATTCATAGGGAATTCTTGGAGGACCTTATGGAAGAAGCTGGGAACTAACTTGTCATTTAGTTCAGCTTATCACCCTCAGATGGATGGACAGACAAAAGTGGTGAACATAAGTCTGGGAGACTTGCTGAGAAGCTTGGTGACAGAACACCACAGCCAGTGGGACAATATATTACCACAGGTAGAATTCTCTTATAATGACTCAATTAATAGGAGCACCGGACAGAGTCCATTTCAGGTCATTTATGGCATGCAGCCGAGAGGAATTTCTGAACTGAGGGATTTAGAAAAGACTGTGACTAGAAGTGCTAGTGCAGAAGAATTCGCAGGGGCGATGAAATAACTTCACAACCAAGTGAAGGAGTGATTGCGGAATTCAAGTCAGGAATATAAGTGTAGAGAAGATCAACATAGAAGGAAACTTCAGTTTGAGGTTGGTGACTTGATTCTGGCACATTTGATGAAGGAAAGGTTCCCAAGAGGAACATATAATAAGCTGAAGATGAAGAAAATCAGGCTGTGTAGGGTCTTGAAGAAATTTGGGGCGAATGCTTATGAGATTGAATTACCCGATGGGATCGGAATTTCTCCGATATTCAATATCTCATATTTGTACCCATATAGGGTTGAGGAAATAGAGACTGGAAATAAGCAGCCAATGATCCAGTGGAAGAAACAGATGCCATTTGAAGATAAGCTACAAAGGAGTGTATACTGGATAAGAGAGTGAGTAAGAAGACTAGGAGGAAAGAATACTTTGAGTATCTGGTCAAGTGGAAGAACCATCTAGTTGAAGATGCCAGCTAGGAAAGTGAAGTGGAGATACAGAATCATGGAAAGACTATGCACGAGCTCATGGATAGGAGCCCATGAAATTTTCAAGCGAGGGAGTATGATGCAGGATCATGCCCAACATTAAGCGAGTCAGTGCGGAGACAATCGGACAGCTGGACAAGCCCAACACAAATTTTGAAAATCACCTTGAAATTGTTGCGCAATCTTAAATGAAGTCATTAAGAAGAATCACACTTGTAAATTGTAAACGGACCTTGAGCCTTTAGTTCTTGTCCTTAGTAGGTAGAAGGCATTTAAAGTAGTTAATGCAGGTAGATAGAATTTAATTCTAGATTTGACAGTTTTAGAGCACAAGAGGGAAACGAGATATAGACACCCTCATTGTGTATTGTAACATTATGAAGCAACATTTTAGAGAAGAGCAAGAGCATGCAGAGAGTTGTGTAAGAATACCCATGTACAGATATTTGGATTAATAGAAGAGTTTGATTCAAATTCATGGTTTTGTGTTTGTTCTCTATGTATTGATGTTGAATGATGCGCTCATGAATGTTTGCTTCCAGTTATACATTTTCTTTATATGCTGTGTATATGATTTCATGTGTGAGTTTGAAGTCTGAAAGGAAGAAGGAATGAGTTTCAATTGTTTCTCTATTTGAGCAAGAGTTCCTGCAAGGAGTGCAGTCAAAGTGTCTGCAAGGAGTGCGTTGACAGAGGGTTCAGATAGGTATCTTTTGTTCTTGTTTGTTCAGAAGTGCAGACAGGCACAGGATCTGTGCAAGGAGCACATAGACCGAGTGAAGTCTCAGGGTTGTGGACCTGAGTGAGGCATTTGAAAGACTACTGCTACAGGTGTGCGCAGGGTCAAAGGTTTTTAGCACTTGGAAGTGTCTGAAGGTTTCTGCAAGGAGTGAGTGCAAGAGTCTTCTCTAAGACTCAGAACTGAAGATAGTTCAGAAGGGTCTGAAGTCTTCAAAAGGTCGTTGGAGGCAGGAAAAAGGCCAAGTAACTTGAAATTCAAAATAGGCATCGTAAGTTTGCACGCAGAAGGGCGAGTTCCGTGGAGAGAAGCAGCTTGGTCATTTGCAGAAATCACCAAGGAAGAACAAACGGTAGGAATTCTCCGAGGAGGATTCGTGACATCCCGTGAGTCGTTAGATCTCACGGAGGAGCAGGGAAGATACAAGGAAGGTATCGAAAGGTTCAAAGCTCAGGAGGGGCAGGACCGTAGATCCGAGCCACAAGGGCCGTCAGATTTACTCATGGATTTCCATATCGGGGTTTCATGGGTTGAAGTACCGTAAACACTGCATCAGGAATCGTGAAATTAGGATACATGATATCCCGACAGCTAGGACGTTTTTGTGTGGGGCCTTAGTGGAGTCGGTGAGTGGACAGGTGGCATACCATTTCGGGGTTTCGTGATAAGAAGTCCCGAAACATTTGCATCAGGATTCGCGATACCACGAAGTTCGAAATCTCGACAGAGGTGACGGGGCGTTGAAAGGTCAAATTCTCACGTGCATCAGAGTATTGGCATATCGAGATTTGGGAGTCGGGGAGACAAGTTGCTCGACATCACGAGTGCAAAATCGTGATAGGGAAAAGTCCCAAAAGGGTAAAGGAAATGGTCAACGTTGACTATTGTCGGGATTCGGGGATTCGAGAGTCCAATGCTCGACCACTGACCTCGCGAAGTCGTGAAGTCCAATCTCCTGAGTGCAAAGGGGGGATGCAATGAGAGTTTTCTGTGGGTGCAGGTTTCCCGACAGGGAAATAGAAGAACCGTTTGGATTTCTTTGGGCCATGAGAAAGGAAAGATCCTGTGTTGATGTGGACCCTCCGACCTGTGGGTTGAGGGCATCAGCATCAAATTAAATCAAATCGATACCTTAGTGATGATGCATTCTCCTTGGCTCCTTACTCATTACTCCTCCTTGGCTTCTTTATCAAACTAGGAAATTTGATTCTAGTTGTTATGAATAGGACAAGATCCTATATATTTGACCAAAAAAACTCTGCAAATCATTCTTCTTCCTCTTTTTTAGCACTGGGAGCCACCTTCAAATTGCATGGAAGGCAAGAAAGTACCCATCAAGTTTATAAGTGAATGTAAGGGTGTTTGAAGGGTCAAATGGAAAAGGACTCAAATGATAATGTTCTAACTCAAATAACAAGGCTAGCATGCACCAACAATCAAGGTCTTGGCTAACATCAATAAATAGTTTTGGAGTAAGTATGAATAGAGGGAAGACTTGAATAAGAGAAGTGTAGGGGCTACTGTAAACATCAGTTCTACAAAAGCCTAAGGAGGAAAGTTTCTTAACACAAGATCTTCTTGAACTGAGAAACTAAGGAAGCTAAATAAACATCATAATAACATAATGATCAAACATCCATCATAACATCACCACAATCATTCATATGAATCATTCAAAGCATGAACATTTAGCATCAAAAGAAAATAAGTTGAAAGAGAATAAGAGAATCTGATTTCTATTAGTCAAAATGTCTTAAGTCCAGTACATCACTAGATCACAATTACTTCATCAAAATATTACAGTCTAAGGGAGCCTTTATCAACCATCCAAACCTACTAAAGCATTTGATCTATCTATTTATAACAAAAGGGAGGCAACAGATCGAGGTATGAGTTGGCGTCCTTCCATTGAAAATATCTAAACATTTATTTGATCTAAACAACTTACTTAACAATCTGTTGAGTACTCAACACACCCTAAAAGTTATTTGACCATTTCCGTTTGGGTACCACCCTATATTCTACTTTTCACTATTTTCTCCTTGGCATAAAACTGATCATTCATTTATCTTTTAAGTTTCATGTTTTAATTGATTAAAAATTCACTTGAACATACAACAAAGAATCATATTAACTCTAAAACACTTAACAACTACTCAAGGAATCGATGACCCAATATTTTCCCCGACTCACAAGAGAAATTCGACATCGAAGAAAGATGATGGTGGCGAAAATCGTTTGGGGAGTCAAAGTAGTCAAGTGTCGACCATCATCAATGTCAGCTAATGAAATTATTCTTTCCTATGAATAAACCTCGAGAAGAATTTTTTCAAAGACCAATTCATTCGGTTTCGGTAGAAATATGTGATAGTAAGTGCCACACAAAGGGAAGAGTGACACCATTGACCTTCGATCCTCGGTACGTTGACACGAGCGAAGTCCCAAGTAAGATACTTACTATAACACCCTATTTCCCCCGGCTTGTAAATATAACTGGACTGGCCAAGAACTATGGCGAACTCATAAATGTGAATATGTGATGTAAATGGACCTTGAGGGAAAAGGTCAATGAATGTGAATAACATTTTGAATTTATTGCAGGACTGCTGAGAGGGGATTTGCAGAAAAAGAGACCACGATGGCAGGGGAGGGCACTTGGGAAGGTGGCATTAACTTACACTGAGAATGAATACCGTATTTGGAGTCCATTGGCCCGGAGAACCAAAAGTGGCTCGATGGCCTTGAATTAAATATATCGCAGGCTGGTGGGTAGATGGTTTAATGAGGGATGGGAGGTGAACCTCCCATCCGTAGAGCCATCAGGCCTGATCAACACGAGGGTAATCACGCCACACACAACCTCACAAGAGGATAAGGAGTGGGGGTAGAAGTGATTGCGAGGGTAGACGCGAGGGGAGAACTCTGGCAACACGCAGAGTGGGTGATAGCAGAGAGGAAGGATTGCAACCTTCGCTCCCGGTCACTGGCAAATGGAGACGCAGTCTCGCAGCATCATGGTCTCAGCTCGGGGGTTGCTGGTGGTAAATCCGCTAGGAGTCTCTAAGCCTACGGTTGGGTGGAAACGAGCACCCCTCTCAGCAGTTGCACTCACTTCTGGTGTTATTTCTGATCAGTGTTTTATATATTGCATCTTGAAATTCATATGCTGACATATATGCTCATAAACTGTGAAATTGTGAATGATTACAGTAAAGAATGTCTATGCAGTGTTTTGATAAGAAAGGGTAGATATATGCTTATAACAGAAAATGAATGAATTGGCTTATGATTGATAAATGAATTTAATTATGCATAATTTGAACCAAGTCAGACTTCCAGTTCGTTCTCGGGAATTTGTTTCCTCTTATCTGTCTTCAGGAATGCCCTGGAATAGATCTCTTCATAGAGATTCCCTCCTGGGAAACGTTTACGAAGAACCTAGAAAAATGACTTGAATGAGCAAGTCTTAATAGCCCTGTACGAGGAGGAATGACCCTCTTAAAATCCTGAAGTAGCAGCGTAGGGATAAGTATCGATCGACAGATGATACCCTGTCAGAAGACCCATGGTCATTCACGACCGTTAGATTGACGAAAGAAACAAGGGCATTACATACCCTGCCCCTTTTCCTCTATCTTCCTGAATAATGAGGAAATCGGGATCGTAGACCCCCACAATCCATGAGAACATTCGGACCGTTGATTTTTCCACACACATGAAGTAGTGGAAGAGTGCACAAGGTGGGACAGATCTGAGTCATTAGATCTTAGCTAGAAAAACTGGACAGTCGTTGGATCTGTTAAGAGATGCATTAGGGTTAAGCCCTTGTGAATAGGAGGTTGAAAGTTCCGATGAGAGGTATGGCCATTGGAATATCGTCATTCGTGAAATCGGGAGTCACGATGACATGAGATCGGGAATTTTCATAGTGGAAATCCTAGAATCAATCTGAGCCGTCCATCATAGGAGGACACGTGGGTAAGATTGGGAGCCCGTCGGTATTTCAGAGATCGAAGGAACAAGACACCAGAGTATTCCAGCAGTGAAAACTCTGAAATCGCGAGAAGCGATCAGGACCATCCATCTTAGGAGGATGCGTGGCAGTAATCGGAACATGCGGGAAGAGTCCCGAAAGGAAAATCATCCATCGGGAAATCTAGAATCCTGTGGAAAAGAAGTCCATACACTTCGAAATTGAGAAGTCTGGAATCCCGACAAAGTGAAAAGCATCCACTGTAGGGACAACTTTCATCATATCGGCATATCGAGATTCAGTGGATCGTGAATTCTGAGGACGAGTACATTCCAACGGTGGAAAGTCCGAAAACCCGACAGGAGATAAGGATGCAGTCTTGTGAGATAGTGGTCACGTGGGCCAGGAGTTCAGCCAGGAGGGATAACACGTAAGGGACCATATCGATGAATTGGCTCATCAGAGATCAGGGATTCAAGAGACAGAGAACTCTTGACATCGGGGATCCCGAAAACCTGAAAACCGAAAGTATATGCATTTCCCGTTGTGGAAAGATTCGCAAGTCATGAAACTATGAAACAATGAGGACCGTTCATCCGAGGGAGGACACGTGGATGATAATTCCTTGACCCCTCTCTGCCTTTGCAGGCGATGCACAAAAAGGATCCCTTCGGAGGATCCCAGAGTCTGTAATGACCGTTTTATTTAAGAGAGAGACACAGGAATTCATGCCAGGACCCCTTCCTTTTTCCCTTGCAAGAGATGAAGCAATTTGGGACCATAGACCACGACCGTTGACCTTGGTTGAGGGTCGCCATCGTCCATCAAAGGGACACGTGGTTGCCGATCGAAATTTCATCATTTCAGCATCCGGGGATCCAAAAGGCAAGAAATATTGTCTTCGCGAGTCACAAAATCCCGATATTTGAAATCCCATGGATCGTTGGATTCATGCTCCTAATATTCGTCGATCTCTTACCCAAATTTCCATCATGCAATTCAGAGTCTTGGATGACGAAGAGTCTTAGAGTCGTTTCACTCTCGACTCCCGAGAACCGAAACCCCGAAAGGATCTATACCGTTGGATCAGGGGAGGCCTATGGCTGTCGATCCCTCTTTGGAGGGAAACTTTGGAGACCTTGGAAGTTCTAGGGATTTGAATGGGGAAAGGTAGGAG
Organism: Picea glauca; assembly: GCA_000966675.3. Taxonomy (NCBI): domain Eukaryota; kingdom Viridiplantae; phylum Streptophyta; class Pinopsida; order Pinales; family Pinaceae; genus Picea; species Picea glauca. The sequence goes on along the minus strand of JZKD02S0442552.1, from coordinate 97,960 downwards.
TCGTGTATCGTGATTTCAAAAATCATGAAAAGCCGATAAGCTCTTGGCATTCTTAAGCGCGTGGAAATCGTATAGGGTCACGTACACAAGACCCCAAGAGAGAAACTTGCCCCTCGATAGCCCCGTCTGGGTTCGGCGTTTCGTTGTTTCAAGCTTCAGGGTTTGTAATGTTGCGAGACTCGACATTCTGGTAGCACCGAGTCGCGAATTGCAAATAGATGCCGTGATGATTCGACTCGTAATCGTGAACTATAATCACATGGAGGTGGGAAAAAGAAAGGAAAGAGCTAGCCGGTGCTAAGCCCCGTAGGACTTCGGTGATTCTGACTATTGAGAAATCAATGAAAAAGTTTGATTTTCAGTAGTGGGTATGTGACACTTACCTACCAACGAATGCCTTTTATAATTAATTATTTTTAATGGCCCAGGGTTGATAACGCCACGTAATCATCAATTGACATCAGACATCTCACAAAAAGAAACTTATAAACAAAACCTCGGTACAACAATAACGACTGCAATATTTAGTAATATGTGCGAACTAATAATTTGTGATAAGAAACATAGATTAACTGCCTATAAGAAATATTAATACATTCAAAATACTTCTGATATTTAATATTAAAGTCTCCCGCCAAGTTCAGATTACATACAACTAAGCCACGTCACAACCAACTGGCCCGGTAGTAGTAAAACCAAGGATACCTTTACAACAAAAGAACAAAAAGGGAAAATTTTTCCAGAGCGACACCTAGGAGGATGTAAGGCGCAGGATCACCCATTATGTCTTTCCCACACGTGAATTTTCCCTAGGCCCCTATTGGCGCTTGACACTGTGTTCCTTTCCCCCACAACACGATGTGCCTCATGCAGCTGCATAATTATATCCTAGGCTTCCCAGAGCTGTCTCTGAAGCCAAACCATGTTTCCTGCGTGACCTTGTGATGTCGGTATCCCCTGGTCTTTTGTCGCCAATGGATGTCGTAGCTCTCTATTTTCTTGGTAGAGCTCGGCTATTGCAAGTTTATCCCACTCTAACTGTTGAACAGGATTCTCGACGTGAGGACCCGATGCTTTTAAGATTCCCTTTCGAATATCGTATCCTCTGTCCATAATCCCAACTGGCTCTGACAAGTGAGGAAGTTCCACAAACTCCTCAACAGCTAGACATGTGATCAACTCAACTGAAAGGCGGGTTTCCTCCCATTTGGTTGTATCCTTTCTAGGCCTCTCTCTTCTCCATGGTTTTGGCTCCTGAGTAGGCACGTTTACAAGCATACCTTCCTCAAACACACACATTTCATCTTCAATATCCGTTGAGGACGCCGACACCATCTCTGAGCCAAAAAATCCACCTCCTATTGGGCTTTCAAAGACCTGGGAAGCTGACCAAAAAGAATCCTAGGCACGCTGGGGCTCAGACCTAGCACTACGACTACCCCGTGGACCTCGTCCCATGTTAAGAGGAGATCCCATTACGCAACAGTGTAGCATCCTACTCATCTGCATGATATGGTGGTCGTCTATACAGGATTTTACCAAGACAAATTCACCATTCCAGAACTCACGAGAATGTAAGCTCGACATGAGCATAAGTTTTCCCCAGAACTCCCCGAATTTATAGATAAAAAATAGAGGAGGGAAACAAAGTGTGCCAATAAGACACTCACACCTTGCGACATGGTGATTAAAGAATCGACGCACCATAGTTGTTTAGTGGATGAAATCCAGAGCATGTAAACGCCACCAAATAGAGTTACAAGTAACGTCTGGAATGATCCTCCCAACCTTGCTCCAAACCTCTGTTATTTGACTAATGATGTTTTACACGCTTAATGATACAGATTCTGGAAGCATTTAACGGATTTCATTTTATGGTGTCCGAGCCTTTGGGAAGTATACATGCACACGCTCGCCTTCGACGTCTCTTTTGGGCACCAATGGTTGAATAATTAATATGACTATTCAAAACATTCATAATGTTGTACTTGATTTTCCACCCCATGATGCGTCGACATAATTCCATTTAACCAAAGGAGCGACGGCTTCGACCAGGTCATCACAAGTCATTCGAAGGATCGATTGAGATCAAGTAAGTATTAAATGATTGAAACTAGTGGGAAACACAGGTACGTATTAGTCTTTTCAATTTATTTACGTCTTATCACGAATCGCTATGAAATCACTAAACTTCGTCGTCTTAAACTGCAAGAAAGAAACCTCCATGATTACCGAACAAAGTTCATCCTATGATTTCACCAAAGGATTTGAAAAAAACATCGAACTTGAATCATCGACGCAATAAAGGTTTCTAGGCTATCTAAGTGTGGCGCCCCTGATCAGTTATCGACTCAAGACACCCACCTAACAAGACTCGCTATGGGCTGAAAGATGTGTGAAGATAGCCGATACGAAGCTAAGACAAGTAAACTTGTTCATGAAATAATTGATCAAAGATTGAGCCATGCTGCAACAACTGAATGCCAGTTTGGAAAAGTACTGAACGTATGCAGTAGATATCAAAGGAGTATGCAGCTTCAATGGAACAACACAGATTCTCATCGGCAAAAACCTATGAATATATTTTCATCGGCTGGTCTGAATATGAAAGAAGTCACCCTTTTCAAGAGACATCTCGGGTGGACTATTGAAACAAACTCTTGGGTGACCATTCCATATGGCAATTTGTTTTTGGCCTGAACTATACTTAGCTGTTAATTTCGGTTGAATTTTATATTATAAATAGAGACATCGACTGGCTAGTCAAAGGTTTATGGTTGTTGTAAGAACTCTGCTTTTTTGGCTGTTGATAATTATTTTGAGACTGTTGTGAATTGATAAGTCCTTCAGGACCAAAGACAAGTTATTTTCATCAGATGTATGTGATTGGAGTTGGAGAAGAATTACTTCCTTTCCTGTTCCATGAATGATGTAGTAAATGAGTAAGAGAAATTAATTCTGTAGTCAAGTTATCTGGTGCAATGTCTTGATGTTCTTTTCTTTAATGATGAAGTTAAATCATTTTGTTGTTATGTGATGAATGTTATGGTAGATGAATTATTTTTCTTACCATGATCTTGTTTACGTATGTGTTTTCTTCTGTTAATTAGTTTTCTCAGACAATAGTTGGATGCTCATTTGGTTAATGTATTAGTAATAGGCCTTGTGGCATAGAATCATTGTATGCATGTTTGATCATGGGTTATCCCAAGCTCAAACTCTTCCCACCAGTTAAAACTTCTTTCCTATTATTGGTCAAGTTGGTTTATACTAGCTTGCATCTCTCATACCAGCCCCACCCAAGAGAAATATGGAAAAAGAGATTTCCTAATTGAAGGAAGAGCCTTCACCAGGAAACACAAAGCCCATCGATAGTCTAGCTAGATCACAAGATCTGGAGAACCATTCCACTCTAAACACTACAAAGTCTAATTGGGCCTCAATGGCGGGTTTGGTTCCTAGTCTAATTGGGCCTCACTGGTGGGTTTGGTTCCTACTGTTGAGTCAGGGGATTTAGGTCCCATCAACAGAATTGGTGCTAGAAGGAGGGCCTAAGAATGAATGGTTGAATATATAAGTTATATGACATTTCAAACAACCTACAGATTTTTAACGACCCACATGCATGGCTAGTCATCCGATAGACAACCCACGTTTAACGAGTACTCCTAAATTGGATAACTCACCCCCTTCTGAGGAAGGACCTCTTCACCCTGAAATACCTTACACCCTCCCTCACAAGGAAGTGAATCAATTTAAGAGAATTACCAGAGCCTACGCCCGAAAAATCGACGTGTTTCCCTTCACCCCCATCCTCCCTCGAAGAAAACAACAGAGCAGATTAGTAGTCAACACTCCCAATGAAATTTTTGTACACTCCGTCGAAGACTTAATATATTTCGCGATTACCGAAATCCAAGAACCTCTTGATCTAATACCCGCGATGCCAGCCGACGACATCTTTGAACCTAACGAATTTTTAGAAGAAGAAGAGTTTGACTCCAACTACAAAGATATGGAAGGGAACAAAGGTCATGGGGAGGAAAGAGAAGTTCCACTTCAAGACAACCAACCTTGGTTGGCTGGAGATGCTGTGGTCATCTCGGGATGAGTACATAATATTCCCCGGCACCCGGAAAAGCTGCTCCCAAAGTATGATAGTGAAACTTTAGGTTTTCCTGAAGATCACATCAAGAAATTCATACTTGCGATCAGGATTATGAAAGTTCAACATGAAGACATAGTATGCATACTTTTTCCATACATGTTTGAAAATTTGGCTTCCATGTGGCATTTTAATTTTCCAGTAGGATCCATAACCAACTGGACTAAATTCCAAAAGGATTTTCTAGACAAATTTGTGGAAGAAAATACTATAGGAGCCCTGATGGATGAGTTGTTCACAGCCACCATGACCCCAAAAGAGAGGGTCAAATATTTCAATCAAAGATTCACGATCATCCTAAACAAATTTTATCCTACGATGAAACCAAATCAAGAGTTGCAAATCAGGGGTTATGCCAACATGCTCCCAACTTCTATTTCCATGTGTTATCACCCTATAAGTTATAGGATCAACTGGTGACTAGGATATTTTCCGTCTCTAGTGTTTTTTGTTGACAAATGATTTTTCATTTTGCAAATAATTTGGAAAAAGAAAAAGAAAAAGAAAAGAAAAGAGGGCATAAAAGAATTGCAATAAAAGCCCCATGTAATAATAGTAACTTGGTCCATACCTTTCAAGCATGGCCAAGTTCTTTTTAAATTGATGTTGATAGGATTAGTGAATGAGTTTGGCTAAGCAGTTTAATCTTAGCCAAAGTATCTAGGTTAGATTAGTGAATAAATCTGGCCAGACTGTCTAATCTTGGTTAGATATCCCTAGGGTAGAGTAAATTCTTAACCCAACAGTCTAATCTAGGTTAATTTTCGTAGGAAGCTAGGTTAGAAGATAGGCTAGTTGCTTTATTGATTTATCTTCAATAAGAACCAGTTTGATGATCAATGTTGCACCATGATTTGGATACCTAAATGTCGTTTGACTAACCCCTTGGTGGTGTAGACATGAAAGTCTTGAAGAAAAACCGTGAAAAAGCACTTATCCTAAGTTTTCTAGGTGCATGTATGTTTCCACACCCTCAATTATGCTTCGATCATGTATCAATGGTCCAGATGATTGTGCTAAGATCTACGGTGGATAGGTCTTTCCGGACCCCCCCCAACTGTTCTAT
>JZKD02S0442552.1:68991-92659 GCA_000966675.3 Picea glauca | reverse complement strand
ACATCTGGATGGCTCAAGATCAAGCGCTCAGATCTACAATCAGTATTGGATACCAGACCCCCCCATCCATTCTGCCTTTAATGGAGTGGGGGGGGGGGTCTGAAATGTGTCATAAATAGAGCGCATAGATCTGCATCTCAGAAGTAGGTGCGCGGATCAACGACGCAAAATGTATTTCGGACCCCCCCGGACTGATCTTATTTTAACCGAGGGGGGGGGGTTTGGAATGGTATCTTTCCTCTGATGGGCCCCTCTTTATATGTGGCAACGATCTAATGGCCCCGTGTCCCATCGTCTCCTGCTATCTGACATACCATCGTCACCTCTGGACGTCACCATCCAACTTTCCCGAAATATTCACTTCCCATAACTGTTGCCAGTTCTTCCCCCCCATTCGCTCGTGGCAAGCCCCCTCACCATGACCTTCACCCCAATCGGTAGCCACCACATCACTCATCAATATCCTTCAGTCACCGTCACCTACCATCTCACACTCTAAGTGATCCGTTGGCCATTTATTACTGGATGACCTATCCGTTAACCAGCTGACCTGTCTTCCGCACCCAACGGACACCCATTTTCCCAAAACTACCATTTTCCTTCCTATTTTCACCATTTGCCACTCATCACACCAGAGAGAATTACTCCATTTTCACCTCCATTACAGTCATTTGCCCCCACCAACAACCACCCCCGCTAACATTGTTTTTCTTGCATGTATTGTTGCAGTAATGGTGCCAAAGCCCAAAGTAGAAGGGGAGGAAAATCCATTTCTCCCGCCTCCTATTGACCTTGAAAGGATCCCACTGGTCGACAAAGAGCACTTAATCACAGATACAAAGTGCGATTTTGATTTCATAGACCTTCAGTCCTGGCTCAGGGAAGTTTTCCTGGACTAGAGTGATGAAATTGGACTCTGGGAGTCCAATTTACCCCTTTACCTCTTTCCTCAAATTCATCCTTTTCCAGAGTTTGCCCTCAAGTGCCAATCCCACTACATTTCCGAGCAAAGAGTTGTCGTCTCCTCCTTCGGAAAGATCCTTTTCCTCATCACGCCCGAATCTATCGACTAGATGATGCAAATCCCCCGAGTCGACTCTGCATCACCCTTCAACCTGGAAATTCTTACAGAATTATACCAGAAAATGACTTTCCCTCAAAGAGAGAAAATATTAGAGCTTTTCCTTCCCCCATCTGCTCAATTCCCCTGCACAAATCCTCCTTACCCTTCCTCCATGTTCTCGACTAAAGGAAACCAAATCATCTCATCCCTTTGTGCTTTGTTAGGATACTATTCTGATCAGTGGGTAGATGAACCCATTCTGGGTTTTCTATCCATCTTCTCTACCGATGAAAATCCCACCACCCAGTTTGATTTTAGCACTTTTCTGGCGGACAATATTCATGAACAGTTTGTGAATTTCACCACGGAAGGCATGTTCATATACTCATCCATATTGGCATACTTGTTCGTCTTCTTCCAAGCAGACAAATTCATGTTTTCCATGTAGAAGATGGATTGAGATGGTAGACCCCAGGCAGTGACAGCATAGACCTCCTTGCTCAAGAACAACTCCATAGAGTTTAGTTGCAAGGAGTTCATTGATCAGTTCTACCACCCTGTGGTAAGTATGCTTGGCAGCAGGCCTGAGCCTTGGATAAATGATGAATTTCAGAGGATCCCGCATCTCTCGGATAACACAAAGACAGGGGATTGGTATTTCTACCAATATTATACCGAGATCAGAGTATACAGGTGCGATTTGGCACTTTATAAGCTCCCCAAGTACCTTCCTGTCAGAATTTTTTCTTTGGAATATATAAGGTAGATAATAAATTCTGATGACATCCATTTTGTGTCACTGAAGAAAAAGCAACAGCTTAGAATCAAGGGGAAGATTGGCTCCTTCATTTGCAGCAATCATGGCACTGGGGAAGAAGCAGACAGGATGCTGAGGGAAATGAAGTTGTCCATGAGCTTCCCATGGCATTATGATCCATGTGGGATCATCTCAGAGATGAGGGTGAAGAACAAAAACATCCCATATGTTCATGAGTCTAGACCTGAAGTTGAGAATTTTGCAAATCAGACAGTCTGGGAGCCTAACACATTGATCGAAGTAGAACAGCAGGATCCCCCAGCCACTGTGTCACAAAAAACCATGCCACAGGTCCCGAAAGAGAAAAGGCCCAGGCAAGGGTTATCTCCACCTGTCACATAAGTGTCGTCAGGAGAATTCCAGCTGCATACCAAGAGGCCTAAGACTATTTCAGTCCTTGGCCCGACCGGAGACAAAGAAGCCCCTTCTACAATAGTGACCAAGGTTGATAGGCCACCCTTCGGTTCGAGCCTCCATAAGGTCATAACTTCAGCATTGCTGGAGAAATCCACAGATTCTCCATTGACCACCCAGCCCGACAAGGTAGGACCAAAGTTGAGTATCTTTGAAAAGTATGAGTTGATCAAGAAAAGGAACCAGACCTTGACCAACAGTACTTGCACCCAGTTCTGAAAGTAGACGTCGACTGCGCAACATAGACTATTGTCGGCATTTGACACCGAGAAGAGCATAATGCATATGGATTTCCACCAGGCATAGGTACCAGATCCAAAGATGATCACTGACTACAAGAGGGCCATCTTCTAATTCTAGACGAAGGACGTGCATCCGACCGATCAGAGGGATCTACATAAGCAGACAGGGGAAATGGTTTTTTACATGCTCGTGCATGCTTCCACTTATGCATACAAACTGCAAGTGTCCTTGAACAATGTTCAAACACAATTGAAGTTAGAGAAGATATCATCCTTTGCCAAGGACAATAAAATCAAGACATTGGAGGAACTCGTCCTCAAGATCGGTTACGATCCTACAAACATGAAAGCAGCTGAGGAGATGATTAAGAAGAAGAATGCTGACATAGCCTCCTTGAGGAAACAGTTGAAGCTCCCACCCACAGAGGATTCACAGGTGAAGGAGATAGCAGAGAAAGAAGGAGAGAAGGATGAAATGCTCAAGCTACTCATGGAGCAGAATGCACAGCTAAAGGAGATGGAGGCTGAGATGGAAAAAATAGTAAAAGAGAAAGAGAAACTGAAACCAATGGAGGTTATTCCATTGAGTGCTATCCCAATTTCAGGAGTGAGCACAACAACAGTGACAGAGGTCCCATCAACAACTCCATTGACATCCCTGGAGAAAACAGTCGACCTGGCTAAGTCTATGGAAAATATGAACCTGCAGGAAATAGAGATCAGCAGGATAAAAAAGGATTTTGAGAACCTTCAAGAACTCAAATATTCCTTTCAGACCAGCCTCTCCAAGGAAAAGAAGGTGACATATCAACTCAAACATGAGTTACAGCAGCTCCGGAAGAAAACAGTGGCAGGAAAAACTTTGGTCAAGGTTAAAGAAAGTGTATGGACAGACATCACCAAGTCCATGAACGAGATATGGCCCATGATACAGATAATGTTTGAGTAGAATGAATTGGTACAGAGAAGAAAACATTCCATTGAGAAGATCATATCAGAATTGGGAGAGATGCCAACACAGGTGAACGAGATCATCAAGTTCTTAAATTCTAAGACCAGGGAAGAGCTGGAAGAGCTGAAAATTTAAGACAGAACAAAGACCATCCTTGAGGTCAAAATAGTTTTGACCAAGAGAGGATTAATTCTTCAGCTGGAATAAAAGGTTTAGGCCATGGACCTAGGGGTACAAAGATTCTTCAGTAAGATTGAGGCTCTCCAGAAGAAAGGTCTTCTTGGTTTGAAGGTAATCAATGATAAATTGATGACACTCCCAGACTACAAGAAGAGATTGGCCGATGTGGCTAAGGATAGTTCAAAGTTTGTAGGAATTCAAGGGAGCATCACTGGCAAGGCATTCCTACATTCCCTTCAGTGGGACATCAGTATCCAACACGAGATTCGATACATCTTCCTCACCAAACCTACCTTCTCCAAGTACACAGAAATGGATGAAGTGTATCAAAGGCTACTCAAAGTCAACGTGCCCAGTCATCTCCGATGGGAGGAACTCTGTGATCTGATTGAGTAGCAGATGAGTTGTCCCAGTCCAGTCAATTGTCCAGTCAGATGAGGTCGTGCAGAGGCTTCATCAATGGTCCACCGAGAAATTAATGTGCAGTTACACCACATCATCAAGCAGTTCCTAGATTTAGATAATTTGTTAAGTTAGTTAGGCTAAAAATAGATTTAGCACGTCTTGATCATTAATGACAGGATCATTTGTAATTTGAGTGATAAATACTTCATCTTTTGAAGTATTGAGGGTTGTTGATCTTCACACCCTAAAGCTATCAGACTGTAATATTTTTGAAGAGATCTTCCATTAATAAAAAGGAGGCACTTTTACAGGATTTTTGTGTGTATTCACTGGTGATGTTTTTCTCTCTAAGTTGAATGTTATTCTCGCTTTGTTATCATATTGTTTTCTAGATCTAATATTTAGAAGTAACGAAAGTTGCAGGATTTATCTTGTATACCCTATTTCTGACTTGAAATATTTTAGTATTTTATCTTCTGGTGTTTTCAATAAAGAAATTCTTAACTGCTTCTTTGTTGAAATTATCTTTCTCATCTTTTCTGCTATTCATCATTTATGCTACTGAAGGATCCAGTGATTATATTATCTGTCCCTATGAAAGTTTCCCTTTGCATTTCTGGTTTGGAATTCATCTTTATTTAAAACACAGACCCCATAGCCCAATGGATGTGTAGACTGTCTCAACCAACTCGACAAATACTACAACAACAAAAACTGACCTATTTATTTACCTAGCCTAATATTTGAAATTTTAAACATAGATAAATCATATAGAGAGATCCCTCTCTAAAGTTGGAAGGGCTAGATCCCAGCTTCAAAAGCGGTTGGATAAAGTTACATTTTTTGGATTTCTTTTGTTGTCAACCTCTAGGAAATTTACAGAGTGCTAACACCATGTTCATTAAAAGAGTTGCCAATCAAACCCTTGTAGATTATTTTGAAGAATCCAAGATGATAGAATTCTATATGAAAGGATGTAAAGAAGGTCGGGCTTCTCTAGTGAGAAACAAAAGCCAACCCCCTTCCAGAAGAGGAATCCTTTTGACTAGACCGTCGGGGAAACCGACTGAAAAAACTCCCAACAAAGGTAATGGAGATATAGAAGATATACAGTGCATGGTAAAGAAACTATCAAATGAGATTATAGACATGAAAAGAAGCACAGGGGAAGGAAACCAAGGCCAAAGACCCTATAAGCCTTTCTTTAAAAGAAACCAACCTTTCAAATAAATTGAACCTCCCTCAGCCAACTCAAACAATGACCTAGGGAATGTCATGTCTGATTCTTTCTGTACTTACCACTAAGAGAACCATTCAGAAAGAGAATTCCCTTAATGATTCCATGCCATGAATTTAACGGCCATATTTTTTTTGGATGAAGTCTCCCCAACCGAACAACCAAGAAGTTCGACCATGAATAGTGTCGATCAGGAAGAAGTCGACCCACCATGAGACATAACCATGCTAATATGGGATCCCGATGTGATCACATCTTCAGGTGATCTTTTTGAGTCTCTAGAACAACCTACAGAAGTATTGCCAATACAGACACGTAGTAAGGGCCAACCCAGCTTGACCACCCGACAACTCCTGACCACCCGACAATGCCTTTCACCCCCGATAAAAATCCTATAAGAATCCACACCCAATATTGTCCTAAACTAGAGTATAACGTAGTTGAAGATTTGAAGAAGTTGAAAGATAATATATCAGTTATGGAAGTAGGTATAATTCCTCAGCAGAAGGACTTCCTATTGCAATCTCTCAATTCGGTAGGAAACCCAACCAATGATGATAGTCAGAATAAGATTCTTCCCTGAACAGATTTGGCGAGAAAGCTAACTGTAAACACCTACTTGGAAGGTAGGAAAGAAAGGACTTTTGTACCACCCTTCCTTTTGACATTTGAAGTCTTCAAAAATAATCTTCACAATTGTCCAGTTGATTCAGGGGCGTCCTATAATGTCATGCCCTTGGCCATGTGTAATAAATTAGGTGTTGTCCCTCTCAAAAGTGATAAACATGTCATACAACTAGACAGAACCCAGGTCAAGGTCATGGGAGAGATCAAATATGAGATGATCAAGATAGTGACGAATCCTAATTTCATGAAGGTGATTGAAATCATTGTGGTGTATATCCCTAAGGCATATGGGCTATTGTTGAGACGAGATTGGTCTGAAAAGATGAACAGATGTTTCAGTACCAACTGGGCACACCTTTGGCTACCATTGAGGGGATACAAGAACATGATTAGAATCAATAGGGAAAGATATTTGAAACATACAGACATTGATTTGGAAACCCCAAACAAACTAGCCTCTACTGACTTCCCCATATTGGGAAACTATTCTTGTGATTCTCAATTCGTCAACTTTTCTCCTCTCCTGTCCAATGTTCTGCTTACTCAAAACTCTGAAATAATCTTTCAAGAAGAATTCTTGATGTCGATAGAAGATTTTCTCTTCTGTCAAAACCCCATGCTAGAACTTCTGGATGAAAAGGTCAGAGAAAAAAACACGGGTGAAGAGAGAGAAAGGAGAAATTATCATTCACAAATTTGGAACCTCTATTTTTATGGATTTAAATCACAAGAAGGTTTGGATCCAGGTGCATACTCATCGATCAAAAGGGTAAATGTCATTTCCTGTCCTGTACACTAGAATTCGAGTGTACCAACAATACCACCGAGTATGAAGCTCTAGTACAAGGGTTACGTAAAGCCATAGATTTGGGTATCAGGGAATTAAAAGTCTTCGGAGATTCTGAAATTATTGTTAGACAAGTGAGAAATACTATACATCGCAATTCATCTTATCTTAAGAACTACCAGCAAGAGGTGCATAGGATAATAGAATGCTTTGAAGATTTCAATATCACCGCAATCCCCAGAGCAAAGAATATCCTTGCCGACTCCCTAGCCACAACTGCTTCTAGACTCTCGCCTTTAGAAGATTATGAAGCCTCCTAATTCACTGTAGAACTACTCTACAAACCATCGGTGCCGAACAATATTTCCAATTGGAATGTCTTTGAAGGTGACGAGCAAATCATAAACTTCTTGACCAACCAAGACAATTTCAAAGACCTAGCCATAGATGATGAAGAATTCCGAGAGAAGACAACTGAAACTAACCCCCAAAAAGGACAAGATGCTGGAAAGTTGAAAGCTGACACAATCCTGAAGGATATAGCTAATCTAGAGAGTCTATTTGATCTAAAGGATCACTTTAAAGGACCCAAAAACGCGAAGACTGGTAGCTCTTTCCCCCTGCATGAAACTTTGAATCTTGGGAGTCTAGAGAACCCGAAGATTGTAAATCTCGACAAAACTATATCTAAGGAAGAGAGGAAGGCCTACCTCAGATTATTCAGACAATACTAGGATGTTTTCACATGGTTCTATAACGATTTAAAAATGTATGACACCCGCATTATTCAACACACTATCCCATTGAAACCCGAAATGAAACCTTTCCAACAAAAGATTCGAAAGTATCATCCATCCCTAGAACCTCTCATGTATCAAGAGTTAAGGAAGCTTTTAGATGCGAAGATAATTTTCCAAGTTAGGCATTCTGCCTGGGTAGCAAATCTTGTTCTAGTGAGGAAGAAGTAAGGATAAATCCGATTATGTGTAGATTTTCGGAACCTCAACAAAGCTTCAGAAAAGGACAATTATCCCTGTCCCACCGATGGAACAACTCCTACAGACCGTTTCAGGCTCAGATATTTTTCCCTTCTAGACGGTTTCTCAGGATACAACCAAGTGTTGGTTTCAGAGGAAGACTGATTAAAAACTACCTTCCGAACCAAATGGGTAACCTTCGCTTATAATCACATGCCTTTCGTCTTAATTAACGCAAGAGAAACCTTTCAAAAGGCCATGGGTGTGGATTTCTGGGGACTTATCAATATGTGTGTGGTAGTGTATTTAGATGACATAATGGTTTATTTGAAGAATAGAGAAGAACACATCCAACACTTAACTCAGATTTTCGAGAGATGTCGGAAATACGGTATATCGTTGAAACCTAAGAAAACGATCTTCGGTGTCGAGGAAGGTAAGTTGTTAGGTCATATTGTATCTCAAGTAGGGATTCACACAGACCCCAAAAGGATTAAGGCCATAGCTCAACTCCCTCTACCCCATAACAAGAAGTCCATGCAGTCCTTTTTCGGGCAAATCAATTTCGTGAGGAACCTCAGTCCCGAATTTGTTGAAATCATCAAACCCTTGCAAAATATGATTCACAAGGATTCTGAATTTAATTTGGATGATGAACGGAAAGAGACTTTCTACAATATCAAATCCTCCATCGCCTAAGCCCCGGTGTTGCGAAGTCCCGAATTCAATAGGGACTTTAACCTGTATACTTTTTCCTTCGACCAATCGCTCGCTGCGGTTTTGACCCTGAAAGATGACGACAACAACGAAGCCACAATGTCCTTATGAGTACTAATCTTCATGGAGTTGAGCTGAATTATTCTTCCATAGATAAACATGCCTACGTGGTCTACAAGGCAGTAAAACATTTCAGGTCCTACGTTCTCAAAAATCACACTAAGGTGATTGTGCCACACCCTGCGGTTCGATCCCTATTTACTCAACAAGAAATGGGGGAAAGGAGAGGGAACTGGATGGTAGTAGTCTAGGAATTTGATATATATATAAAACCTGCCAAGCTAGTAAAAGGACAAGGTCCGTGTAAGCTCGTAGCCGAAGCCCAAGATCGAGCGAATGAATATTTTGGGTGGGAAAATGAAATGGAACTATGGTGCAATGAAGTAGCATACATCTCCCCAACACAAGACTCCTGGTACAAGGATTTGACTTATCTATTGCATCACGGGGTTTGTCCTGAGAACCTCAACCCTAAGGAAAGGACAGCCCTAGGATTGAAATTTACACAGTATTGTCTTATAAATTTGGTACTCTTCTGGATCAATTATGATGGGGTATTATTGATATGTATCGAACGAGAAGACGCCGACAAGGCGTTGATGAAACTCCATGATGGTCCCGCCAGAGGACACTTTGCAGGGAACACCACCGCTCATAAAATTCTGAGAGCCAGCTATTATTGGCCCACTTTGTTCAAAGATGCTTATGATTACGCTAGGAATTGTAAGACTTGTCAAATAAGTGCTGCAAAGGAGAAAAGGGTAGCAATCCCACTTCATCCTATGACTGTCTCTAGACATTTTGAGTAGTGGGGGTTGGATATCATTGGAGAAATTTCGCCTAGTTCTTCCAAACTGCACAAGTACATTCTTACTGACACTGACTATTTCACAAAATGGGCAGAGGCCATTCCTCTAACTCACGTAAATGAGAAAATGGTAATCCAATTTATAGAAAAACAATTGATCACGAGGTTTGGTGTCCCCTATGTTCTAGTATTTGATAATGTAGCTTACTTCTCTTCTACCCTATTGACGAAGTTTTCTCTGGACAAAGGAATCATAATCAAGTACTCTGTAAATTATTACCCTCAGGGAAATGGTTTAGTAGAATCAACCAATAAGAACCTGGGAAGGATACTAAAGAATATAGTTACAGACAACCAAAGAAATTGGTATAATCAACTTCATAATTCCCTGTGGGCCGATAGGGTCATGCCCAAAGAAGCCATAGGAAATTCCCCATACTTTCCGGTCTATGGACAGGAATCCATCCTCCCAAATGGGCTTTATCTACCATATCTCCAATTGGCCCAAGATTCTAATGAGGAACCCTTGTCAGCCATGCAACAGAGGATCAACACTCTACTCATGCTGGAAGAAGAGAGAGAAAAGGCTAAGTCAAAATTATTGGCTCATCAACAGATAGTGAGAAGATGGTTCGATAAGCATAAAGCTAAGGAAAAGATCTTTGAAGTAGGAGATTTAGTCTAGAAGTGGGATAGGGAGAATGAACCCAAAGGGAAACATTCCAAGATTCATAGCCTATGGCTTGGGCCTTTCTAGGTGGATGAGAAGATTGGGGTAGGTACTTATCGGTTGCAAAATTTGAGGGGGGAACCTGATTGCCTCCCAGTGAATGGTCAAGCCCTAAAACAATACTTCCAATAACAAAATAAAATAAATAATAATAACAACAACAACAACAACAACAAAAACAACAACAACAATAATAATAATAACTTCAGTTAATACGAATAAAAGAAGTATCAGAGATATCTATTATGAGGTTCGGTAATACCTCGAGAGAAACAAAAGAGGAACAGAGATTCTGGGTCCGCCCAGTAAATCGCCATTTGTTGAGTACTCAACACACCCTAAAATTTCTGTGACCATTTCCTTTTGGGTACCATCCTATATTCTACTTTTCACTGTTTTCGTCTTGGCATAAAACTGATCCTTCTCTTATCTTATAAGTTTCACATTTTAATTGATTAAAATTTCACTTGAACATACCTCAAAGAATAATCTTAACTCTAAAATACTTAACAACTACTCAAGGAATCGGCGATCCAAGATTTTCCCCGACTCACAAGAGAAATTCAACATCGGTGGAAGATGATGGTGGCGAAAATCATTTGGGGAGTCAAAGTAGAAGAGTGCCGACCCTAATTGGCGTCGACTGATGAAATGATTCTTTCCTATGAATAAACCTCGGGAAGAATTTTGTCAAATATTGATTCATTCAGTTTTCGATAGAAATATGTGATAGTAAGTGGCACGCAAAGGGAAGAGTGATACCGTCGAAATTCGACCCCCAATACGTTGACACGAGCGAAGTCCCAAGTAAGATACTTACCTACCAACGAATGCATTTTATAATTAATTATTTTTAATGGCCCAGGGTTGATAACGCCACATAATCATCAATTGACATTGGACATCTCACAAAAAGAGACTTATCAACAAAACCTCAGTACAACAATAACGATTGCAAGATTTAATAATATGTGCGAACTAATAATTTGTGATAAGAAACACAAATTAACTGCCTATAAGAAATCTTAATACATTCAAAATACTTCTGATATTTAATATTAAGGTCTCCCGCCAAGTTCAAATTACATACAACTAAGCCACACCACAACCAATCAACCCGATAGTAGTAAAACCGAGGATACATTTACAACAAAAGAACAAAAAGGGAAAATTTATCCAGAGTGACACTGAGGAGGATGTAAGGCACAAGATCACCCATTATGTCTTTCCCACACGTGAACTTTTCCCTAGGCCACTACTGGCGCCTGGCACTGTGTTCCTTTCCTCCACCGCACGCTGCTCCTTGCATAGATGCACAATTCTATCCTGGGATTCCCGAAGTCGTCTCTGAAGCCAAACCATGTTTCCTGTGCAACCCTGCGACGTTGATATCCCCTGGTCGTTTTCTGCCAACTGATGTCGTAGCTCTCTATTTTCTTGGTAGATCTCAGCTATTGCAAGTTTAGCTTGCTTTAACTGTTGAACGAGACTCTTGACGCGAGGACCCGATGCTTTTCCCCTTCCCTTTCGACACCCATCTCCTTTGTGGATAATCCCAATTGGCTCCGACAAGTGAGGAAGTTCCACAAACTCCTCAAAAACTGGAGGTGTGCTCAGCTCAGCTGAAAGGCGGGTTTCCTCCCATTTGGCTGTATCCTTTCTAGGCCTCCCTCTTCTCTCTGGTTTCGAATCTTGAGTAGGCGCATTTACAAGCATACCTTCCTCAAACACACCCTTTTTATCTTCAATCTTCGTTGAGGACACCGAAACCATCTCTGAGCCAAAACTTGCACCTCCTATTGGGATTTCATAGACCTAGGAAGTTGACCAAAAATAATCCTAGGTACGATGGGGCTCAGACCTATCATTACGACTACCCCGTGGACCTCGTCCCATGTTTAGAGGAGATCCCATTACGCAGTAGTGTAGTGGACCGCTCATCTACAGGTGACGGAGGACGTCTATACATGACTTTACCAAGACAAATTCTCCATACCATAACTCATGAGAATGTAATCTCAACATGAGCATAATTTTTCCCCATAACTCCTCTAATTTATAGAAAAAAAATAGAGGAGCGAAACAAAGCGTTCCAATAAGACACTCACGCTTCGTGATGTGGTGATTAAAGACTCGACACACCATAGTTGTTCGACAGATGCAATCTAGAGCATGTAAATGATGCCAAACAAAGTTACAGGTAACGTTCATTACGATCCTCCCAACCTTGCTCCAGACCTCCATTATTTGACTAATGATGTTTTACACGCTTAATGATACAGATTCTGGAAGGATTTAACATATTTCCTTTTATGGTGTCCGACCCTTTGGGAACTATACACGCACACGCTCGCCTTCGATGTCTCTTTTGGGCACCAAAGGTTGAATAATTAATATGACTATTTAAAACATTCATAACGTTGTACTTGATTTGCCACCCCATGATGCATCGACATAATTCCATTTAACCAAAGGAGCGACGACTTCGGCCAGGTCATCACAAGTCATTTGAAGGAGTGAATGAGATCAAGTAAGTATTAAATGACTCAAACTAGTGGGCTACATAGGTACGTATTAGTCTTTTCAATTTATTTACGTCTTATCATGAATTTATTTGAAATCGCTAAACTCCACCGTCTTAAATTGTAGGAAAGAAACCTCCTCGATTACCGAACAAATTTCATCCTATGATTTCACCAAAGGATTCGAAAAGAACACTAAAGCTGAATCATTGGTGCAATAAAGTTTTCTCGGATCTTCGAGTGTGGAGCCTCCAATCAGTTATCGAGTCAAGAAACCCATCAAATGAGACTTGTTGTGGGCTGAAAGATGTGTGAATATAGTTGATATGAAGCTAAGACAAGTACAACTGTTCATGAAATACCCAATCAAAGCTTGAGCCATGCTGCAATAGATGAACGCCAATTTGGCAAAGTACCAAACGTATGCAGTAGATATCAGAGGAGTATGCAGCTTCAATGGAAAAACACAGATTCTCATCGGCTCAAACTTGTGAAGATCGTTTCATCAGCTAGTCTGAATATGAAAGAAGTCACCCGTTTCAAGAGACATATCGGGTGGAATGTTGAAAGAAATTGTTGGGTGACCACACCACGTGGAAATTTTGTTTGGCCCGAACTATACTTAGCCATTAATTTTGGTTGAATTTTATATTATAAATAGAGACATCGACCGGCTAGTCAAAGGTCAATGGTTATTGTAAGAAATCTGCTTTTTTGGTTGTTGATAATTATTTTGAGACTGCTATGAATTGTGAAGTCCTTCTGGACCAAAGACAAGCTATTTTTATCAGATCTATGTGAATGGAGTTGGAGAAGAATTACTTCCTTTCCTGTTCCATGAATGATGCAGTAAATGAGTAAGAGCAATTAATTATGTTGTCAAGTTATCTGGTGCAATGTCTTGATGTTCTTTTCTTTAAGGATGAAGATAAATCTTTGTGTTGTTATGTGATGAATGTTATGGTAGATGAATTATTTTTCTTACCATGATCTTGATTATGTATATGTTTTCTTCTGTTAATTAGTTTTCTCAGCCAGTAGTTGGATGCTCATTTGGTTAATGTATTAGTACTAGGCCCTATGGAATTGAATCACTGTCTGCATGTTTGAGAAGGGGTTATCCCAAGCTCGACCTCTTCCCACTAGTTAAAACTTTTGTCTTATTATTTGTCAAGTTGGTTTATACTTTATTCTATCTCCAATACCAGCCCCACCCAAGAGAAATATGGAAACACAATTGTCCTAACTAAAGGAAGAGCCTTCACTAGGAAACACAAAGCTCATCAATAGTCTGGCGAGATCGCAAGATCTGGAGAACCATTCCACTCCAAATGCTGGAGAGTCTAATTGGGCCTCGATGGCGGGTTTGATTCCTAGTGTTGAGTCAATGGATTTAGGTCCCATCAACAGAATTGGCGTTAGAAGGAGGGCCTGAGAATGAATGGTTGAATATATAAGTTATATAATATTTCAAACAACCTATAGATTCATAACGACCCACATGCATGGATAGTCATCCCATAGACAACCCACATTTACCAAGTACTCCCGAAGTGGATAACTCACCCCATTCTGAGGAAGTACATTTTCACCTTGAAATACCTTATGCCTTCCCTCACAAGGAAGTGAATCAATTCAGGAGAATTACCAGAGCCTACGCCCAAAAAATTGGTGCATTACCCTTCACCCCCATCCTCCCTCGAAGAAAACAACAGAGAAGATTAGTAGTCAACACTCTCGATGAAGTTTTTGTACACTCCGTCGAAGACTTAATAGATTTCATGATTACCAAAATCCAAGAACCTTTTGATCTAATACCCGAGATGCTAGTCGATGACATCTCTGAACCTAATGAATTTTTGGAAGAAGAAGAGTTTGACTCTGACTTCAAAGATATGGAAGGGAACAACGGTCATGGGGAGGAACGAGAAGTTGCACTTCAAGAAAACCAACCTTTATTGGTCGGAGACACTCTGGCCGTCCTGGGACGAGTACATAATCTTCCCCGACACTCGGAAAAGATGCTCCCCAAGTATGATCCCCGAACTTCAGGTTTTCTCTAAGATCACATCAAGAAATTCATACTTGCGATTAGGCTTATGAACGTTCAACACGAACACGTAGTATGCATAATTTTTCCATACACATTTGAAAATTTGGCTTCCACGTGGTATTTTAAGTTTCCAGTAGGATCCATAACCAGTTGGAATAAATTCCAAAAGGATTTTCTAGAAAAATTTGTGGAAGAAACTACTACAAGAGCCCTAATGTCTAAGTTGTTCACAACCACCGTGACCCCAAAATATAGGGTCAAATATTTCAATCAAATATTCATGACCATCCTAAACAAATTTTATCTCATGGTGAAACCAACTCAAGAGTTGCAAATCGTGGTTTATGCCAACGCGCTCCCGGCTTCTATTTCCATGTTCTTTAAAAGAGCCACCAAGAAAACCCTTGCAGATAATTTTGAAGAAGACAAGAGGATAGAATTCTAGATGAAAGGATGTAAAGAAGGCCAGGCTTCTCCAGTGATAAAAGAAATCCAACCCCCTCCTAGAAGAAGACTCCTTTTGACTAGACCACCGGGGAAACTGGCTGAAAAAACTCCCGACAAAGGTAATGGAGATATAGAAGATTTGAAACGCATGGTCAAGAAAATATCAAATGAGATTATAGACATGAAAAGAAGTGTAGGGGTAGGAAACCAAGGCCAAATACCCTATAATCCTTTCTTTAAAAGAAACCATCCTTTCAAAGCAATTGAACCTCCCCTAGCCAGCTTAAACATTGACCTAGGGAATGTCGCATCTGATTCTTTCTGTACTTACCAGCAAGATAACCGCTCAGAAAGAGAATTCCATCAATGGGTCCATGTCATGAATTTAATGGCCAATCATTTTCTGGAATAAGTCTCCCTAACCGAACAACCAAGCAGTTCGACCATGAATGGTGTTGATCAGGAAGAAGTCGACTCACCATGAGACACAACCATGCTGATATGGGATCTCAATGTGATCGCATCTTCGGGTGATCTTTTTGAGTCTCAAGAAAAACCCACAGAAGTATCAACAGTAAAGACACGTAGTAAGGGCCAACTTGGCTCGAAAGATGTCAATGCCACATAGGCCCCGCAAAGTAAGTTAACTCCCGACCTTTCACCCCCAGTAAAAATCCTATAAGCATCCACAAGATTCTCCTAAACTAGAGTATAATTTAGTCGAAGATTTGAAGAAGCTGAAAGCTAATATATTAGTTATGGACGTATGTAGAATTCCTCAGCAGAAAGACTTCCTATTGCAAGCTCTCAATTTGGTAGGAAACCCGACCAACGACGATAGTCAGAACAATATTATTCTCCTAACAGATTTGGCGAGCAAGCCAACTGTAAAAACCTACTCGAAAGGTAGGAAAGAAAGGCCTTTTGTACCACCCTTCCTTTTGACATTTGAAGTCTTCAACATGAATCTTCACAATTGTCTGGTCTATTCGGGGGCATCCTCTAATGTCATGTCCTTGGCCGTGTGTAATAAATTAGGTGTTGTCCCTCTAAAAAGTAATAAACATGTCATACAACTAGACATAACCCAGGTCAAGGTCATGGGAGAGCTCAAAGATGTGATGATCAGGATAGTGATGCATCCTAATTTTGTGCAGGTGATTGACATCATTGTGGTGGATATCCCTGAGGCATATGGGATATTGTTGAGCCAAGATTGGTCTGAAAATATGAACGGATATTTCAGTACCGACTGGGAACACCTTTGGCTACCACTTAAGGGATACAAGAACATGATCATAATCAATAGGGAAACATATATGAAACATACAGTCACTGATCTGGAAACCCCAAATGAACCAACCTCTATCGACTTCCCCATATTGGGAAACTATTCTTGTGATTCTCACTTCAACAACTTTACCCCTTTCCTATCCAATGTTTAGCTTACTCAAAAGTCCGAAATAATCTTTCAATAAGAATCCCTGATCCTGATAGAAGATTCTCTCTTCTGTCAAAACCCCGTGCTAGGACTTCTAGAGGAAAAGGTCGGAGAACAAAACACGGGCTAAGAGAGAAAAAGGAGAAATTATCATTCTTAAATTTGGACCCTCTATTTTTATGGATCTAAATTGCAAGAAGGGTCAGGAGCCGAGTGCATACTCATCGATCAGAAGGGTAAACATAATTTCCTGTCCTGTAGACTAGAATTTGAGTGTACCAACAATACCGTCGAGTATGAAGCTCTAGTACAAGGGTTAAAGAAAGCCATAGATTTGGGTATCAAGGAATTAAAAGTCTTCAGAGATTCTGAAATTATTGTTAGACAAGTGAGAAATACTATACATTGCAATTCACCCCATATTAAGAACTACCAACAAGAGGTGCATAGGATAATAGAATGATTTGAGGCTTTCAATATCACCGCAATCCCCAGAGCAAAGAGTATCCTTTCCAACTCCCTAGCCACAACTGCTTCTAGACTCTCGCCTTTAGAATCTTATGAAGCCTCCTGATTCACTGTAGAACTGCTCTACAAACTGTAAGTGTCAAACAATATTTCCAATTGGAAAGTCTTTGAAGGTGACAAGCAAATCATAAACTTCTTGACCAACCAAGACAATTTCAAAGACCTAGCCATAGATGAAATGAAACCTTTCAAACAAAATATCGTCAAATCCTGAAATGAAATGAAACACACTATCCCGTCGAATCCTGAAATGAAACCTTTCCAACAAAATCTAGTGCACTTAGCAAGGTAGTCAAAAGGTAGAGCATTTTACCATTTAGGGAGTCAACACTTAGCAAAAACCCAAAAAATTTGATAGTTAAACACTTAGAAGCCTGTATAGATGGCAGAGGTAATATTTGAATATCAATTAACCCTCCCAAAAAGGAACAATCCTAAAAAAATGGGGCTTACCTTTTACCAGCTATTTTGTCATCTTGACACTTAACCTCACACTCTTTCTGGTAGAAAGAGGATCTTCAATGGGCACAACAGACTTATTCTTCTTAGAATTGACAGGCTTTTTCAATGCAATTGTGCTCTCATTAGCTACTAGTTTTTCATTCTCAATGGAAATGTCAACCAACACCTGTAAATTTCTTTGGGCTACCTCATTTTGAAAGTGCTTCAGATCTACCTTTAGCTTCCTATTCTGAGATTGGAAGCCTTTGTTCTGGCTGTAAATATTCTTTATCTATCTATGAAGGAGTTAGGCCCTTCTTGCTACAAATCTTGCCAATTCAAGGATGTGACTATAGCCATCCATAAGCTCTATCATCTTGGCTCTGTCAGAAATGGATTCCTTTTTCAATTGAGCCACCTCTTTTCTTGACTCTCTAAGTTGCCTGATAAGTCTCTTGAAGGTCTGACTACCAGGAGGAGTAGTGTTATGCATAGTCTCAATAGGTTTTTTATCAGTCTCTTCTTCCACCTGCATGGGAAGTGTCTTGTCTACCTCATCAAGTTTCTCGGTGGCTTTGCTTTTACCTTTCTTCCTTTGCTTAAGGATTTCTTCTTTTCTTTCCACAGGTTTCTCAAAATCTTTCATAAAGGTTTCATATTTTCTCTCCAAAGGTATTTTAACACATTTACGCTTCCCTTTATGAATACGGGTCTTTGGTTTCTCTTCCACAGGATTTTCAATGCTTTTTCCTTTCTTCTTTTGAATAGGGGTTTCTGGTAAAGACTGATCTTTGAAAACCTCCTTAGGAATTGATGACCTTGTGAAAGGTATTTTAGCTTTGATTTGGACTGCTAGAGGAGAAGAGGGAAAGAGTAGCGTCTTTCCTTTCTTGGATGTAGATTTGGTAGAATAAGGCACCTCTTCTAACACTGGTGGAGGAGGTGGAAAAAAATATCTTTGTGGAGAAGGAAAAATTTCCTCTTCAGCTCCTGTGACCTACTTGCTAATCTCTGAAACTTGAACAGGGGCTCTGCCCTTTCTCTTCCTACTGGTCCCCGCTTTACTAGCATTGATAGGTGATAGAGGACTTACCTTCTATGATTGAGGAGTTGGTGCTAGATTCAGCTTGAAATGAGAAGTAACAACAAAATGCTCCCATGAAATATCTTTCTTACCCAATTCCTCAAAGATTAGCATCCTGATCAATCCAGAATGGAAACGGATACAATCCACATCCTTAGATTTGGCTTGTATCCTGTCTGAAATCTTACCTATGCTCCTTAACAAGTAATAGGGGATATTCATCTCAACCTTACCAGTAAAATGTAACAACGACCTTATATGGTAATGGTATAGTGTGCTAAATCTCCCTTCACATGTAAAATATCTCTGTATGATCTTCAATATTCTGTCAAACTGTTCAATCAATTGAGTCCTTGGCGTACTTTTAGACAAATCATTGGCTTGATATTTAGGTTTAAAGACATATTTAGCATAGGCTGAACTCAAATCCATGGCTTTGAACATTTTTCACCTGTAATGGGGATACCTGTTGCAGCTGAGATAGAGGCTTCAGTCACCTCAAATCCCAAATCCCCAACCTTGGTTTTCTTGCCATCAAAATGTAATGCAAACTCTTTTTCTACCTCTGGATGGCCTCTCTGCATGTTCTAGAAGAAAGAGAGGCACCCTACTCTTTGTAAGACCTCTCTTGCCATAATATCTGTGTAAAAAAGATGGATGTCCACAGGTTTTGTCCTAACCACCTTGCCACCTTTGTGTGTCTTCCTCGATTGAGGAGTCTCCATGGCTTAGAATGAGAGCCTTTAAAGGATTATAGGATAGTAATAACTAGGAAGGCTTTAAACCAGGCTTCAAATGTTCAAGGCTAACCTTTTAAACTTGACAAGGATGGTGTTGGTAATCCAGGCTTAATAGTGGAAACTACACCCTTAGACTTGCACATGTATTTGAGAGTGTAGACAGTGAGGGGATAATCCAAAATTGTCTCTTTGCAATTGAGTAAAAATGTCGAAATCCAAGATGAAAGGAAATAGGGGAAGCAAAGAGGGTTTAAGCAATGCCTCTGGGTAGCGCAACACATACGTAGAGGATAGACTATTTGAGAGCTTGCAATTTCAATGGCTAAGGAAAGCAACAATAATTAGACTTAGATATAGGCAATGCAGTTTATAGGTCTGAAAGAGAGAAAAGATAAGGCTACCATGCAAAGACGGTTCCCTTACAACTGTGCAAGCTCGACAAACAAAAAACCCAAGAATAAATTTCCTGTGAAAATTAATATGCAGAGGAGGCAACACGGGATACCTATGGAGTAGACACCTATTGATGTCTCCAATGCAATCTTAGGATGAAATTGCGAAAACTTCAGCCCTCAAATCTTTCTCAACATCGGATTTGCTTGCCTTGTTGTCAAGTGATCAAAACGTTTGAATTTGTGTAGCGCAACACTGTTGAGTTTTTCAAACTTAGATACTGTTACCAGGGATCGTAAATGAAATATATTGAAGGCATATTTAACCAACTTCTGGCACTGAAAACAAGGGAAAATACATCATTCGTGGCAATCATGACTCGAGGTGGGAGTATGATGAACGAAAAAGGTGCTACAGAACTTCCTGATGAGTGGGCAGTGCTCCAACCCAAAAAATGATCGGACAGGTAAGAAAGAATGATGAGGCATACCTATGAGGTCATGAGTGAGGAGAAAGGTGTGTCACATAATTCTAATCATGGGAGGGATCTACCTAGGGAGAAGTCATTAAGGCGACCAAAATAAGTCATGGGATAAAAAGGTTCTAGGACCAAAAATGTATTTCAGGATCAAGCTAAAGCTAAGACTCAAAAATTTAATCATCTAAGGGGTCTTACCAAACATAAACTTTAAAGGTATGAAACTTTAAAAAATTTAAAATCTCAGGCTTAAAAAAGGATAAAAAAAAACTAAAATACCCAAGGCAATTTAGTGTGATAACACTCTTACTCAAGACTTTCCTTCTTTATACAGATCCTTGGAAGAAGCTTGGGAGAGATTCTAGATATTCTAGAACCCAATCGAAACTTGACTGATGTGATTTCCTAGGTTTATTCCATGAATATACAATTCACACATCACTTAGCTATTCATAACTCATCGAATGTATAAGGTTACACATATCATCATTTGTTTCACTATAGATGACATGCGACCATCGTCACATTTTGTCTCCTATAGGTCCAAAGACGAACATAAAAAAGGTTCCAAATCTCAAGAAAGAAATGTGATTTGGATTTCATCGTCTGCTGGAATCCCTTCTATCATGTAGGGTGGAAATTAAGGATATAATAGATTCCCCCTAATGTGTGAGGCCGGGAAAAGAATGGATGACCAAAACACATTACAGAAAAATAGTGTCCATGTGAGGTAGCCTGAGGAGAGAGAAAAGGTCTTTAGGTCAAAGAGTTCTTGCAATAAAACACCAAGTATGGATTTATATATAGACCATCCCCTAGGTAGACATACATAGATTCTAAAGAGCATGTCCTCCAAACAATACACTGCGGATCCAGGATATGAAATGCAAGACCATGGCCATGCAAGAATACACAATGGATCCATGTCATCAATGAGATCATATACATGAGACAATACAATGTAGATATATGTCACGAATACAATCATAGCCACTAGAAAATACAATGTCGATCTATGATACAACATATATACATTAGGAAGACAATGAGCACTGAGGAAAGTGCCCCCAAAGTCCTCATAGTACTCATAGATAAGTGAGACTCCATCATCACTTGGGAGGGGATGTTGTAAAGGAATGGTGTGTCCTTGACCCCAAGGTCTTCATCCTAAATACCAATGGTATGAATATACATCATGAAAATAAATGAGATGATGTCAAGCATGATAGAAATTGTCTGATTATTGGTTATTGACATATACCAGTAAGAGATGTGAGGGGACCCATTGAGGAGGAAGATGGACCCCAATGTACCTAGTACAATATAGCAAGTGTGAATAGAGGATATAATGTTTAAAAATCATAGAATAAATTGATTAGGATTCAATTATGTACACCCACTGTCGATCATGAGGAGGCATTCCACTAAGGAATGAAAGCTCCAAGGTACTAGCTAGTTCCTAGATCCCTCTCCTAGATAATGTGTTGAAGTTGATAGGAAGAGAGTCGTCAAAGGAGTTCCTTGATGTAGTTCCCATAAATTGACATGAAACATACACTGAGAGATTATGTGAAGAGTGATTATCACAAAGTACAACTGACACAGGGATGGTCGACTCAAAAAGTCAACAAAATAGTAGATGGACGACTTAGGATTAAACTTCCCTTGAACATATATCATGACACAATGATGACTTGGAAACAAGACAAAAGAGCCAGAAAAATATAGTGCAACAATGTAGGAGGCAACAAAGCACTCTCCATCATGACCGGAAGAGTAACCATCCATAGGACTATCTTTGACTCATATTACTGGGATGACTCCTAGGCAAGCTAAAACCCAACTGTATGATAAGGAATCAAACATGTGCCATGTTCAAGGGTGACTCAAAACTAATGCTGCCATTTCAAGAATAGACTATTGGTAAAAAAAACCATTTTTTTTTGTGTGTGTGTGTGTTTTATTTTCATCTCCTTCATGGTTTAACAAGCACAAAAGAAGAACACAAGTAAACTTGATATGTACGTTTTTCATTTCCTTTTATGAGTCTGGAAAAGAGATAAAAGTGTACTCAATAATGTATTTTTCGTTTTCTTTTATGATTCCAAAAAAGAGATAAAATTATACTCAACTGGAGAGAATGAGTGGCCTAACAACATTCTCCTATGTTCCAAGTGCATGTAAGTAACGTAGTCACAATGAATTCTATTGAACTTATGACTATACTGAGTGTGGGGGGGAGGGTAGGGGTGAATCAGTATAAGATACTTCGTAATATATTTAACCATTCATAAATCCTTCATTAGATGAGGAAAAATAATCATATATTGTTGGTGTCTAAAGATGTCCTGAAAACAACCTTAGTTTAATATTAATTTATCAACCTGGAGATTCGTCTTTTATCTCAAGAATATCATCAAAGTCTATGCAAGTAGCCTAAAATAATGTAGCTAAACCAAATTTGAGTTCATCAACAATCAAGTTCCTCAAATGTTCACCAAAGATTCTAAGAACTAATGGAATTGAAATCTGATTGCTAAGATGCTATAAAAAGGAACTAATCAATCTATTGAATTCTCTTAACTAAAAAGAAGTAATTGAATCTAAGTAAGGACTTGCAGAATTAATTATCAGTTATGAATTCTGATTAGTGGAAAGGAAATAACGAATTACTCTATCTACAAAAAGAAACAACAATTGTAATCTAGTTGGAAGGGACAGGTAATGTAAATTTTACCGAAAGGAACAACTATTGTAACTTTAACCGAAAGGAACAACTATTGTAACTTTAACCGAAAGGAACAACAATCGTAAATCTAAGGAAAAGGAACAACGCAGATGGAAATGTGAGGAAATGTCAAGCAACAAATTTAGAAATAGAAATATTAATGACAATCATTAATACTTGAGGAAAATGTTTTTGTTCTATACACAAATATTCATAAAATCATTAATACACTTATGCATTTATCCTTGGCTATTGTAAAAGAGATCTGAATCACAAAATAGAAATCAAACTTTGAACTAATACAATTACATAAAGAGATAGTAGCTCCTTCATACTGGGCCCTCGGTATTTAGAAGTACTGCTACGAGAAACTCAGAACACAGAAATGGTAGAAGCACTCAAAACTTTCATTGATTCCATAGATGGTAAAACATTTACAAAAACTACTTGCGCAGAGCAATTCTAAATCTAAATACTTGAATGCATTTTTTTTCTTGTTTTTTTTTCCGGATCTATTATCCTCTTATATATTACAATAGTCTGGGTAAATCAAGATATCCTGAGGATCGAAAGATCCTCAGGATTTCTTTACTGTTATAAAGTTACAATATAGAAGATGCATTATCTTCAAAACTGCTTTGCGCCTAAAAAGTCTTCAACCTCCAATAGCTTGCACATAGCCAAAATCTCTTTGGTTATCTTTGACAGTTATTTATCCAATTCTGCAACAAAATCAAACCATTCCAATCATAAATTAGAATCTATTTAATAAAACTTCAATAAAAACCCTAAGAGAC
>JZKD02S0442552.1:54801-68936 GCA_000966675.3 Picea glauca | reverse complement strand
GAGACATATTAATCATGTTCTTTCCTATTTATCCCTAACTATCTGAAGAATCAATCAAAATCATATCATGAACTGTGGGAAAAAGGAAGATATTTATACCTTTTTCGTAACCCAAAATACCCCCCAAATTACCTTCTTGCATGTCCTCATGCAAGCTTACATCTTACATGTAAAGAAGTTATACTGTAGGGAGGAAAATTTGGTTCACCAGGTCTCCTGAAACCATTGTTTCTTTTGATTTCGTCAGAAGCAACGTCCTGTCTATTTTTATTAATTTGGTAATCCCTCTGGTAAGTTTCTGGAGGAAACCAAAGGAGAGGGGGGTTATACCTGCATCCCATCCAAACAGGCCCTTCTTCCTAGAGTAGTCTAGAATACCTTTCCACTCTGAAGGTTGCTGCAAATAAATTCCTATATCCAAAGGGTTCTCTACTTTTAACCTCATCGGAGGATGCATCCCATCTTAGCTTGGAAGCAACAAGAGCTTCTTCCTTGAGTTCTCTAAAATATGTGATCCCTGGATAGATGACCTGTAAATGGATAAGAGCCAATGAGTCCACGACCCCCACCCTTTTCATGAAGGTCTTATGTCACATGATGGCTAGGAAGGATTTTGGAGGCTCTCCTCTAATCCAAATATCTAAACCAGTTTCCCTCTTTATGAACATTTTGTGAGCCTTACCCCATATGACCTAGTTCCTAGTAAAGGACAGGAATGCCTAGAACTGTATGTCCCCTATGAAGGGACCAAGGTTGTCTCCTCTCTCTTATTCCAAAATGAAATTGTGGAAATATAATTCACACAGAAGGTGTTGTACCTTCTCTTCCTGATCTCTGAAACATGAAATAAATTCTGGTACAGTGGCAAATGAAATGGGTTTACCTGCTCTGATAGATTTCACTCTCAACAATAGATACCATTCCAGCAAGAATAAAACATAATTAGTGGTAGGGGCTCTGCATCAGAGTGGACATCACGGATGTGTTTGATTTTCTTCAAAGTGTTTTCCAATTGGGTTTTCACCTTTTTGATCTTATCTTGGGCTCTGGTGAGTGCAACATAGGTCTCACCCTCTATTGCTGTCATGTCTTTCAATTCTTTAACAACCCTTTGATATTCAGTTCTAGTTACCATTCCATGTTGGTGTTGGACCAATTTATTCAAGAGCATCGCCACATCAGGCGAGTCAGTGCGGAAGTGAAGGATAGCTGGACAAGCCAACACAAATTTTGAAACACCTTGAAATTGTTGCGCAAAAATTAATGTGGAAATTTAATGAAGCGCACTTGTATATTGTAAATGGACCTTGAATGGATAGCTCTCGTCCTTAGTAGGTAGGAGGCATTTATAGTATTTAATGTAGGTAGATAGAAATTAATTCTAGATTAGACAGTTTTGAGAGCGCAAAGAGGGAAACGGGATATAGACACCCTCATTGTGCATTGTAAAATAATTCTGGAAAAGGAATAGCAAGAGCATGCATAGAGCTATGTAAGAACACCCATGTACATATATTTGGATTAATAGAAGAGGTTGATTTAAATTCATGGTTTTGTGTTGTCCTCTGTGTATTGATGTTGAATGATATGCTCATTAATGTTTGCTTCCTGTTATACATTTGCTTGATATGTTGTGTATATGATTTCATGTTCTAAGTTGAAGTCTGAAAGGAAGAGGGAATGAGTTTCAATTGTTTCTCTAACTGAGTAAGAATTCCTGCAAGGAGTGCAGTCAAAGTGTTCGCAAGGAGTGCGTTGATAGAGGGTTCAGATAGGTAGCATTTGTTCTCATTTCCACAAAAGTGCAGTTGGCACAGGAGTCGTGCAAGGAGTGCACAGGAAAAGTAAGGCCTCAGGGTTGCGAACCTGAGTAAGTGTGAGAGACTGCTGCTGCAGGAGTGTGCAGAGTCAAAGGTGTTCAATACTTGGAAGGGCCTGAGAGTTGCTGCAAGGAGTGTGTGCAAAGATCCTCTTTGAG
Source organism: Picea glauca (assembly GCA_000966675.3). Classification (NCBI taxonomy): domain Eukaryota; kingdom Viridiplantae; phylum Streptophyta; class Pinopsida; order Pinales; family Pinaceae; genus Picea; species Picea glauca. The sequence continues at coordinate 66,958 of JZKD02S0442552.1, read as the reverse complement.
GCTCGAAGTTGTGAGAAACTATGGAGGAGTAAGGCCTTTGAAAACATTGAGGGACATTAGGAGTTTGCAGTGCAAGCAGATAAGTCAAGGGAGGAGTTCTTGGTTTTCCTTCATAGAAATCCTCAAAGGGAAGAAATAGACAGTGAAGAATCTGTGGGGAGGATTAGCGAAAACCTGCCAGCCATCAGATCGTCCAGAGAAGCGAGGAGGTTACAGTTGCATCCAGAGTTCAAGCTCAGGAGATTGTGGACCATCGGATCTGTACATAGATACCCGTCAGCCGTTGGATTGACCGGGAGTTGCACGAAGGTTAAGCTTCATGGACAAGAGGAGGAAAGTTCTGACGAGAGGCGTGGTCATCGGGATTTCGACATTCCTGAAATCGGGAATCATGAGGATGAGTGATTGGGAATTTTCATAGTGAAAGTCCCGGAATCGATCGAATCCATCAATCAGTTGGGACACGTGGACGATATCGGAAGCCCCATCGACATTTTAGTCATCAGGACTCACATAGGTAAGTGGTTTGGGTTTATATAACTGGCAAAACCCGAGGGTTGATCTGAACCATCCATCCACTTGGGAAGCGTGTCAAAAATCCAAGGGAAGTTGGGGATCAACATTTCGCGAGTCAGGGAGACAAGGAGGAGTTGCATTTCAGAATCGCGAAGTTCGATTTTCCGAAAAAAGGAGAGCTCCATGTGGGACCCAGCTGACGCCATCTTGTCAGAATGAGGCATCGAGAATTTGAAGTCACAGAGACCCCGAGAACAAATCAGGGTTGTTCATCTCTAGAGGATGCATGGTGACAATTGAGGCTATCGGGGGAAATCCCGACAGGGAAGCCAAATCGACGTATCGGGATTCAGCGTTTCACGAATCCTGAAAGACAAGGAAACCAGAGAATTTGGAATCGTGAATCGTGAAATAGAAAGGAGTAGTGAGGATCGTCCATCCTTGAGGACACGTAGTCTAGATCGAAGCCTTCGGGAAATTCCCCGAAAGGAAAAGTTAATTGTCGGGAAATCGAGAATCCCGTGGACAAGAGGTCAAATACATATTGACACTCGAAACCCGGAATCTCGATAAGAGAGGATTGTGGCCATATAAGGCAGGGTCGTGTGGAATGGAAGCATAGCCAGGAGGGGCTGAAGAAAAAGGGAAGCGCATCGGGATATCGGAGATGGGGAATTTGGGAATCAAAGGGTCATGACATCCAGATTTTGAAAACCCCAAAACCCAATTGTTATTTTCTATTGAGAACGGAGAAGTGATCAAGCCTAAGGGATGTCACGAGTAGGACAGACCTGTGGGTCGAATCTTAATAAGGATTCTAGGGGAGAGCCAAAGGAGCCACTCCATCTCAAGGGTAATTTAGAACGATCCTTAAGACTGAGAGGTCAGGCGCGGGACCTGCTGAGGGAGGTGCCTGGGTGGAGCGCCATCAAGTGGTATCAGATCTTAGAAAAGCTTCTTTTCTTTCTGTAGCAGGAAGAAGGAAGATTCACCATGCCGCCGAGAAGGAGAGATAGAAAATCACCCTATCTAGAGGAGGAAAGGGAGACGTCTAGAGGAAGGGGTAGACAGGTGAAAAATCCAGAAGTAGAAAGAGATCTGCATAACATATGCGCCAGAGTTGTGGACATGGAGATAAGAAAAAAACACACATCTAATGTAGGAGATATCAGTGATTCCAAAAATGAAGATGATGCTAGACATGGAGAATAAGAAATCACAACAGAAGATGTAGCAAATGAGCGCTTACTTAAAGTTGTTGCAAGAATGGGTGCAAAGGCGAAGATGGACATTCCAGTTTATGAGGGAAATCTAGATGTAGAAGAGCTTCTAGACTGGATTAGAGATCTAGACACCTACTTTGACTATGAATATGTCGAAGAGGACAGGAAGGTCAAGCATGCCGTCACGATATTAAAGGACATGCAACACTGTGGTGGGATGAACTACAAGCGGGCAGGCGTTGCCAAGGCAAGCAAAAAATTAAGAGTTAGGACAGGATGATTGCAAAGATGAAGGAAAAATTCATCCCCAGGGATTACCAGATTACTCTGTTCAGGAGAATGCAAAACCTGAGACAGAAGCTGATGTTAGTAAATGAATATACTGAGGAATTTTATAGATTGAATATCAGGCTAGGTCATCATGAAAGCAATGATGAAAAGGTAGCTAGGTATATGAATGGCCTGAGATATGAGATTCAGGATGAGATGAGTATGTTGACCATCTGAACGGTGGAAGATGCCTATCAGATGGCTCTGAAAGCAGAAGAGAAGCTGAGACGAAAGCAGAGTCAGAGGGTGTTGTAGGAAAATCTCCCTGCGGATAGGTAGATTGCCTCTAAGAGCTTGACCTTAACCCTAGACAGAAAAATGCTTAACGTGGACACTGACTTCCTTTCAAATCTATTTAAACTAATACGTGAGAAGGAAGGATAACAAAAGTACCTCTTTATCGGTGTTTGTCCCTGCACGCTCCGAGTTGCGCTCCAATCCTTTTCTCCTCACTGAGTTCTGCAGACAAACAAGATACGACTACTTCCTACTCTATTGATATTAGCTTGAAAACAGATCTATCAATTAATGATAAGTTCATGTAACATCAGACACAAACTAGAAAGAAACAGGCCAAACGTGTCATATTGATGAGAATAACGACAACAATACTTACAATTGTAGATGCGAATGCGATAGCTTCGTCAAGTCCCCTTCATCTAACCCTTGCTCGAAATATCCACAACCTGGCTGATAACAACTTCACTGATCACTTCTCCTTTGGCTGACTGTGTGTTTCCTATGAGATCATAGGTTTCATGCGAGCAATTCTTCCCCTTTCCACCATCATAGAGCTTGCTTATATAGGTTGAGAGGAGCTTAACCTCTTGAGTTATGTTTAGAACAAGTTGGGAACCTCCTCCTTGGATCAGGGATCTCTTGATGAAATCAAGAATTTGAGTACAACTGCCTCCTAATCTCGAAAGATTGTTTCCTTATTCTCCTCACCGGGCTAACAACTGACCCAGATTAGGGAGCGCTCCTTCAAAAGGGGCATCAGAGCACTAGAACGCTCCCAGATAGGCTTAAGGGGAGCACCAGTGCTTCAGAAGTGGGTAGTGCTCCTTCAGAGGGGTGAGGAAGCATTATAACGCTCCCTGAGGCCTTATGGGGGAGCACCAGCGCTCCTAAGGCTGTTTCAGGGGAGCGTTCACCCTCAAAAATCTTGATTGAAATCCCTCTTCAGGTGTTAAGAGTTATTTGACTCCAGTGAACCAATTATCCTTCTCCAAATCAAGTACATAAGATGTTTTAAGTGCCTCCTTAGTGTCGTCATTATGGAAGTATGCTCAAACAACATTTGCGACACTTGTAACCAACTTGCAACACTTGCGAAAGTTGTAAGGAAGTTGTGACACTTACGAAAATTGAGAGGAATATGCGACACTTATCCAGTTGAGTAATTTTGATGTGTAACAGAGGGGCTGAGGTAGGAGTCATCCCAAAGGAAAATCAGTTGCCCAGGATAGATATTAGAAGCCCAAGGAAGACTGGAAGAAACCTTAGACTCGGACAGAGAGAGGTGGAAATTCACAGTGTGGGAAATATGCTGAATAGAGAGGGCAACATACTGAGCAGAGAGGAGGGTATGTTGATAATAGTACTTTTCCTCGTACTAGAGGTCGGGGAAGAGGAAGAGGTGGAGTAATCACATGCTTCAAATGTGGAAAGAACGGGCACAAGTCTTATGAGTGTCCTGATAAAAATAAAGAGGTTGGAGAGACTCACATCGTCGAGGCACAGAGGTGAGATGTTGAGGAAGAAGACATTGAAGGAGAAAGATCGTTGATGATGCGAAAATTCCTTTTGACACCCGAGAAGGAGGTGGAGATTTTAGTCCAAAGGACCAGACTTTTTAGGACTTCTTGCAAAACCAAGGACAGAGTGTGCAAGGTCATTGTGGACAGTGATAGCACAAATAATCTCGTTTCAACCGAGATGGTAGAAAAGCTGGAGCTGGAGACGATTGAACATCCGAGCCCATACAAAGTTTCATGGCTACAAAAAGGACATCAGGTAAATGTCACTAAACAATGTTTAGTTGAATTTAAGATAGGAGGATATAATGATAAGATTTTGTGTGATGTTATTCCCATGGATGTTTGTCATCTATTGCTGGGTATACCATGGAAATATGATAGAAATGTGATTCATGATGGGAGGATGAACACATATACCCTAGAAAAGAACGGGAGAACGCATATGTTTCTTCTAATCAAGGATAAAGAAGTAAATCCGGAGGTAAGAAACATTGTACTCCTCATGAGTGGGAAGGAACTTCTTACAGAGTTTAAGAGGAAGGAGGAACCATAATTCATTGTGGTCAGAAAACCAAAGATTGTTCTGACTAGCACAAGAGTGGATGATTTGCTAGAAGAAGTTCAGGAATTGCTGGAAGAGTTCGCTAATATAGTAGTGGATGGATTACCTTGTTTATTGCCACCGATCAGAAGTGTGAGTCGCCATATTGATCTCATACCAGGAGCCAATTTACCAAACAAAGCCGCGTACAGATTGACGCCGCAAGAGAAGGAAGAGGTTAAAAGGCAGGTCCAGGATTTGTTGGACAAGGGTTTGGTTAGGGAGAGCTTGAGTCTGTGTGTTGTTCCGACAGTACTCAGTCTGAAGAAAGACAGAGGCTAGAGGATGTGCACTGATTCAAGAGACATTAACAAGATAACCATCAGGTATAGATTTCCATTACCGATGATGGATGATCTGATTTATTGCTTGAGTGGAGCAATTTTTTTTTCAAAGATTGATTTGAAGAGCGGATATCACCAAATTCGCATGAAAGAACGTGATGAATGGAAGAAAACATTCAAAACAAAAAAAGGATTGTATGAATGGCTTGTTATGCTATTTGTCTTAACAAATGCGCCAAGTACCTTCATGAGGTTGATGAACGAAGTCCTGAGGGAGTTCATCAGAAAATTTTTCATTGTGTATTTGGATGACATACTGGTTTACAGTAAGACAATGCAAGAACACTTGAAGCATTTGGCTATAGTGATGCAGAAGTTACAGTGGGAGAAGTTGTTGATAAATATGAAGAAGTCCTCATTCATGAAGACATAACTCATTTACTTGGGATTTGTTATTTCTACATATGAGTTGAGGATGGATCCAGATAAGGTGGAGGTAATCAGGAATTGGCCATCACCGAAGAATATCTTCGAGGTGAGAAGTTTTCATGGATTGGCTAGTTTATACCGAAATTTTATTAGGAATTTCAGTGGAATTAGTGCAACGATGATGGATATAGTGAAGAAGAGACATAAATCTTTTCACTGGACAACAGAGGTTGAAAATATTTTCAATCTATTGAAAAGGAAGATTACGGAACAACTAGTTTTGGTGTTGCCGAATTTCCAAAAGACATTTCAAGTAAAGTGCGATGCAAGTGGATTTGCGATAGGGGCAATCTTGAGTCAAGAAGATGGGCCAATAACATACTTCAGTGAGAAGCTGAATGAAGCGAAGTTGAAGTACTCCACTTATGATAAGGAGTTTTATGCTATCATCCAGGCATTGAAGAAATGGAAGCATTACTTGATCCCGAAAGAGTTTGTACTGTACAACGATAATCATGCACTGCAGTTTGTGACTCAACAAGAGAAGTTGAATCAGAAACATGTCAAATGGGTTGAGTATATGTAGAATTTCACATTTGTGATTAAACATATTTCTGGTACTGCTAACAAAGTTGTTGATGCTTTGAGCAGGAAGTGTTTTCTATTGCAGGAGTTCAAAGTCAAAACATTGGGTTTTGATGACCTCAGGGACATGTACACAGATGACCCAGAATTTAAGGAAGCGTATGAAGCAGCTGAGAATCCAGTTCTCAGAAATAGCAACAAATGGGTCGAATACATGATCCAGGAAGGATTGTTGTTTAAGGGCAATCAGCTATGTATTCCGAATTGCTCCATGAGGGAGAATCTGTTGAAGGAGAAACATAGTGGCAGGATTGGTCGGACACTTCGGTCATGAAAAAACATTTGCAAAGCTAAGCGAATCATACTTTTGGCCAGGGATGCGATCAGAGGTCAAGATATTTGTAGACAGATGCATAATTTGCCAGCATTCGAAGGGAAGGAAGCAGAATGCAGGTTTTTATCAACCATTACACATACCTGAGAAGCCGTGGTATGAAATTAGCATGGATTTCATATTGGGGTTGCCAAGGACACAAAGAGGATTTGATTCGATCTTTGTGGTGGTGGATAGATTTTACAAGATGGCACACTTTATCCAAGATGGCACACTCACATCGCGAACCTGTTTTTCAAAGAAGTCATTCGACTTCACGGCTTGCCAAGGAGCATAGTTTCGGACAGAGATCAACATAGAAGGAAGCTTCAATTCAAAGTTGGTGACTTGATTTTGGCACATTTGAGAAAGGAAAGGTTCTCAAGGGGAACATATAACAAATTGAAGATGAAGAAAATTGGACCATGTAGGGTCTTGAAGAAAATTGGAGAAAATGCTTATGAGATTGAATTACCTGATGGGATCAGAATTTCTCCAATATTCAATGTCTCAAATTTATACCCATACAAAGCTGAGGAAGCAGGAACAAATGATGAACAATCAGAGGTTCAGTGGCGAAAGCAGATGCCAGTTACAGATAAGCCACATATGGAGTGGATATTGGATAAAAGAGTGGGTAAGAAGACCAGAAGAAAGCATTATTTTGAATATTTGGTCAAGTGGAAGGACCATCCAGTTGAATATCCCAGCTGGGAGAACGAGGCAGAGATACAGAGGCATAGACGAACCATGCATGAGCTCATCGATAGGAGCCCAAGAAGATTTTCAAGTGAGGGAGTATGATGCAGGAGCATCGCCACATCAAGCAAGCCAACGTGGAAGTGAAGGACAGTTGGACAAGCCAGTACAAATTTTGAAACACCTTGAAATTGTTGTGTGAACATTATTGTGGAAATTTAATGAAGCGCACTTGTATATTGTAAATGGACCTTGAATGGATAGCTCTCATCCTTAGTAGGTAGGAGGCATTTATAGTAGTTAATGCAGGTAGATATAAATTAATTCTAGATTAGACAGTTTTGAGAGCGCAAAGAGGGAAATAGGATATAGACACCCTCAATGTGCATTGTAAAATAATTATGGAAAAGGAAGAGAAAGAGCATGCAAAGAGCTGTGTAAGAACACCCATGTATAGATATTTGGATTAATAGAAGAGGTTGATTTAAATTCATGGTTTTGTGTTGTCCTCTGTGTATTGATGTTGAATGATATGCTCATGAATGTTTGCTTCATGTTATACATTTTCTTGATATGTTGTGTATATGATTTCATGTTCTAAGTTGAATTATGAAAGGAAGAGGGAATGAGTTTCAATTGTTTCTCTATCTGAGTAAGAATTCCTGCAAGGAGTACAGTCGAAGTGTCTGCAAGGAGTGCATTGACAGAGGGTTCAGATAGGTAGCATTTGTTCTCATTTCCGCAGAAGTGCAGTTGGCACAGGAGCCATGCGAAGAGTGCGCAGGCAAAGTAAGGCCTCAGGGTTGCGAAACTGAGTAAGTGTGAGAGACTGTTGCTGCAGAAGTGCGCAGAGTCAAAGGTGTTCAGTACTTGGAAATGCTTGAGAGTTACCGCAAGGATTGCATCCAAAGATCCTCTTTGAGGCTCGAAGTTGTGAGAAACTCTGGAGGAGTAAGGCCTTTGAAAACATTGAGGGACATTAGGAGTTTGTAGTGCAAGAGGATAAGTCAAGGGAGGAGTTCTTGGTTTTCCTTCATAGAAATCCTCAAAGGGAAGAAATCGATGGTCAGGAATCTGTGGGGAGGATTAGTGAAACCCCACCAGCCATCAGATCTGCCAGAGAAGTGAGGAGGTTACAGTTACATCCGAAGTTCAAGCTCAGGAGATTGTGGACTGCCGGATCTGTACATAGATACCCGTCAGCCGTTGGATTGACCGAGAGTTGCAGGAGGAAAGTTCCGATGAGAGGCGCGGTCATCATTATTTTTGCATTCGCGAAATCGGGAGTCACTAGGGTGAGTGATCGGGAATTTTCATAGTGAAAGTCCCAGAATTGATCGGAGCCATCCATCAGTTGGGACACGTGGATGATATCGGAAGCTCCATCAGCATTTCAGTCATAAAGACTCACATAGGTAAGTGGTTTGGGTTTATATAACTGGCGAAACCCGAGGGTTGATCTGAACCGTCCATCCACTTGGGACGCGTGTCAGAAATTTGAGGGAAGTTGGGGATCGACATTTCGCGAGTCAGGGAGACAAGGAGGACTTGCATTTCAGAATTGCGAAGTCCAATTTTTCGAAAAAAGGAGAGCTCCATGTGGGACCTAGCTGACACCATCTCGTCAGAACGAGGCATTGGGAATTCGATGTCGCAGAGACCCCGAGAACAAATCAGGGTCGTTCATCTCTAGAGGACGCATGGCGACAATCGAGGCTATCGGGGGAAATCCCGACAGGGAAGCCAAATCGGCATATCAGGATTCGAGGTTTCGCGAATCCTGAAAGACGAGGCAACCAGAGCATTTGGAATCGCGAATCACGAAATAGAAAGGAGCAGTGAGGATCGTCCATCCTTGAGGATGCGTGGCCGAGATCGAAGCCTTCAGAAAATTCCCCGAAAGGAAAAGTTAATTGTCAGGAAATCGAGAGTTGGGAAATCGGGAATCCCATGGACAAGAGGTCAAATACATATTGACACTTGAAACCCCGAATCCCGATAAGAGATAGGATTGTGGTCATATAAGGCAGGGTCATGTGGAATGAAAGCATAGCCAGGAGGGGCTGACGAAAAAAGGAAGCAGATCGAGATATCAAAGATCGGGAAATCGACAGCCAAAGGGTCATGACATCGAGATTTTGAAAACCCCGAAACCTGATTGTTATTTTCTATTGAGAACGGAGAAGTGCTCAAGCCTAAGGGCTGTCACGAGTAGGACAGACCTGTGGGTCGAATCTTAATAAGGATTCCAGGGGAGAACCAAAGGAGCCACTCCGGCTCGAGGGTAATTTAGAACGATCCTTAAGACCGGGAGGTTAGGCGCGAGACCTGTTGAGGGAGGTGCTTGGGTGGAGTGCCATCACTAATGCTTGTTGGGCTTGTCCCAATTCTTCTTTTAGCTTATCAATGATGGAAACCTGTGCCTGAGATTGGGATGCTTGATATTCATTCATTTCTTCTCTGGAGTGAATTAATGCTTGTTGGGTCTGTGTAAGATTTGCTTCCAGTCTATTCATGATAGTACTTTGTTCCTAGGACTGCTCTGTTATAGTCAGTAATTCGCCTCTGTTTTGAGTCAGGGTTTGTTGAGACTACAATAGTTCTTCCTCCAGTCTCCTAATAGTAGCATTCCTCTCAAAGAGTTGAGTTGTTTCCTCTAAAATCAAAGTGTCTGTCTGTATCTCAACATCAACCATCTCTTGTGTTTCTACAATAATTACATCTTCATCCTAAAGTACTTCTTCTTCTACCACTAATTCCTCAAGGTTTGTCTGTATCCCTACAAAAGTTTTACTAACTGCTTTCTTAGGAAGAGGGTTTCTTCCTTGCATTCTTCCCCTTTTGTTTTTCTTTCTTCTGTGGATCTTGTCTACTAGTTATAACTGTTCCCTCAATTCCTTGATAATCTGATTGCGTTTTCCCACCTTTTTCTTTAATACCGCAACCCTCTTAGGCTTTTTCTTCAACAATTTGTTTTCTTTCTTTAATTTCCTAATTTGTTTCTGGATTTTGGCTGATTTCTATTTATGAGGGATCTCAAGGTCTTCTTCACTCCAGCTAGTAGATGGTTGTCCCTCTGTTCCTTCCAAGTGCTCTGGTTGTCCAAGAGGGTCTCTTAGTTCAAAAAGAATTTTCTCCTGTGTTGTGTCATCTGGAAAAGACATTTCAACATCAGGAAAGTCTTCAGCTGGTTTTGAAGAGGAGGCTGGCTCTAGGTATTTTTCCAAATTATTTTCATGTCTATCAATTAAGGTTTCTAAGTTCCCCAAAACATGAGCTATATCTATCTCATATCTCTTCAAAAAGTATCTTGTCAGGTGCTCTGCTGCAGGTTGGGTATCTCCCTGATCATCCTTTTGTGTTGTCTGTTCTGCTTGCTCAATTGCTTGAACATTTTCCTGTAAAGGTTGTTTTATGAAATTCTGAAGCTTTTCATGGTGTTTTGTTGCATCCCGAATTGCTCCAGTTGTTTCCTGAGTTTGTCTGCTTCTTTTCCTTGTCCTAGGGGGGGATCTAGGAGCAGCCATTGTGCTATTTTTTTTCTTTTTTAATGCTTGTGTCTATGAGGTCTGGTCCTCAGTGATTTGAGCAGGGTTTGCTTCAACTTTGGTTTGAGACGGTGGAATTTCTCTTTGGGTGGTATTCACCTGCTCCAACTGTGGAGGTCTATTGGCCTCAATCAGATTCTCCCAAGTCAAATGAGTTTGAATCAATTCTTTATCCACTATTAGTTTAACTAATCTGTGGTGGCTGATAACAGTAACAGGATTCTTGGACTTTTGTGTTCTTAAGGAAACTTCATGTAGTATGGTATTCAGGAAGAAAGGTAGATTAAGTACTAACCGTTGCTTCAAGGTTGCTAGCAATTTGATGTGGCAAGGTTGAATTACGTCGTATCTTCCATCGTAGGTGAGGTACCGCTAAACTATCCCCGCCAGTTCCTTCCATGGTTCACTGAGGGTACTGGGATTAAGTCCCTTTCCTTTTTTATGCAATTATTCCCCAAGTTCTGTGAAATATTCCACAGCTTCCCTCAGCTTCGTGTATTTCCCTGTCCATTGAATGCCTATGTTAGGGAGGCCTATGACTTCTGCTACGATTTTCGGGGTAACTGATATTTGTATGCCTTGTACCGTAGAGATTTCTCCTTGCAGGTTTTGAAAGAATTCAAGCGTGATATTTGTGTCATATCCTTGCAAGTGGATGAAGTACTTGGTCCAACCTAGGTGATGTAGGATTTCTCTTACCTTTTATGTAACCCAGAGTAATGTCGGCTCTCTATGCACACTTCTACCACCCATATTTCTGTGAAAAAGAAAGAACGACTGTCGTTCCTGTTTACAAATTTGGTTAACCCAACTTTGGAGAAGCAGATACCAAAAATAGAAAATATCAACGACAACAAATGTATAAAGACGTGGGTTTCATATTTATTACAATCATTACATCTAGTCGGGAAGTGTGTTGAGCATCCCCCCTAATTAATCTAGAGGTCGTCCTCGACCGTCAGTGTAGGTGGAAGTAATGAGTGCAGGTATTTTCGGGTGAGAGATAATGATTGCATTGCCACCGCCAGTGGGGACTAATCATATATAATTTTCAAAAAAACACGTGCCACCAAAAATGATTTAAACGATAGTCTGTTTGATGTGTGTAATTTGTAAATTTATTACACCTATGTTCGAAAAAATGATTTATGGATAAATCAATCAAAAATAAATTAAATCTGTTCATTTTTTTTTTAATATTCCACATAGCATAATATTGTTACTTTTCCGGGTGATTGAGTATAACTGATATGATAGCCTCATTATTTGAGTAAAGGAGATCTAGAGACACGCAGAAACTTGGTAGTTTAAGATAATCTTCCATACCACAGGCAGAGCCGTTGCTGCCTGCAGGCATCCATAGCCTTGGCAGGGTTTCCTTTAAACCCTTAGATGAGCCTGTATCCTTAATACACATGTGAATCATCTTTTTTCAAAAATACCATTATCTTGGTTTGGTAGACAGATGATAATAATGCCACTCACTAGATTATAACTTAAATGAACAACCCAGCCCGTGATGATACCTCTTGTCCTTTGATAAAATAAAATGTCAAAGGCCATTTCCCTGGTGTGGTAGCCATAGTGGGAATGTCACTTACGTTAGTATCCTATGATCGTGGTAGGTTGGCTCGTGATGGGACCCCCCGTTCTTTATGAAAAAAGTTTTTATTGGGTATCTTTCTTTGTTTGTATCTTTTCATAATAAATATTGGAATTGTCTTTTCCCAAGAAGACCATTATCTTGGTTTGGTATCCACATGATGATAATGCCACTCACTAGATTGTAACTTAAGTGAACAAGCCAAC
>JZKD02S0442552.1:30883-46161 GCA_000966675.3 Picea glauca | reverse complement strand
TGTCCACACGAGAGTCAAACTTTCCCATTCTGCCATCTTCTCTTTTGATGTAGCATTTGCTTCCAAAAACTCTGAAGTGCTTCACATTTGCTGGTCTTCCTTTCTATAGCTCGTAGGGAGTTTTATCAGTGTTGTTTCTGATAATTACTCTATTTTGAATGTAAAATGTTGTATGCATTGCCTGTGTCCAAAAAATGTCTGTCAAATTTGAATCCATTATCATTGTTTGAGCCATTTCTTGTACTATCATGTTCTTTCTTTCAACAACTCCATTCTGTTGAGGTTTCCTAGCGATAAAGAATTTCCTTTTATTCCATGATTGTTGCAGTAGTCCATAAATTCCTTTGAGGTGAATTCTCCTCCCTTATCCGATCTTAAGCATTTGATTCTTGAATCCATCTCATTTTCAACTATTTCTTTGTAGATCTTGAAATTTTCAATAGCTTCTGATTTGTTCTTGAGAAAGCAAACTACAATCATTCTTGTATAATCATCAACTAATAACATAAAGTATCTATCACCTTTTAAGGCTTTTGTTGTAGTTTGTCCAACTAGATCAGTATGCACAATTTCCAATGGTTTTGTTGTTGAATATTCCTTTGATTTGAACCTGGTCTTTGTTTGCTTTCCTTGTTGGCAATGCTTGCATAAAGTGTTGGCTGGTTTCATGATATGGGGCATTTCTCTGACTGTTTCTCTTTTGTTGAATTTGATAAGGTTATCAAAATGCACGTGACCCATTTTTCTGTGCCATAGACAACTTTCATCTTCCTTTCCTAGAAAACACTTTTCATTTTCAATTTTGCTTAACACATATATGTTGCTTGAATTTCTTGCAACTGTAGCGACCAATTTTCCTGAATCTTCTTTTCTTATCTCACACTTTTGTGAATCGAAAGTAAATTTATGAACTTGGTCACACATTTGACTCACACTTAAAAGATTATGTTTCATATCTTCCACTAGTAGAACATTTTCTGCCTTTTCATTCTTGTTCCCAATTTGGACTGTGCCTTTTCCAATGATTTTGGATGAATCATCATTTCCAAAGGAGACTGATCCATCTCTAGATGGTAAGGAGAGTAGCCAACGGTGTTATGCTAGGTTGTACAATAATCCCATAAGGCATTTGGGAGCTCAGTAGACCAATTCTGTCGGTTTGTTGAGACAGTCTTCGTCAGGATTGCCTCTAGGACCTTATTGGTGCTTTCTACTTTCCTGTTTGCCTATGGGTGGTATGGAGAAGTAACTCTCTGCTTAATGTGATAGCTTTCCAGGGTGGCGGTGATTCTATGGCCTGTAAATTGTTACCCTCCATCACTAATTATTTCTCTAGGTAGTCCATATCGTACAAACAATTTGAAAAGGAATTTGATGACTACTTCTTTTGTTGCATTTGGTAAAGCTTCCGCCTCTACCCATTTGGTCATGTAGTCTGTTGCAAGGAGAATATAGGCCTTTTGATTTGACTTTGGATTAAAGGGGCCGATGAATTCCAGCACCCATCTTTCAAATGGTTCTATAACTACTTCTGTTTTCAAGGGAATTTCATCAGCCTGACCTAGTTTCCCCATCCGCTGACAGTTGTCGCATGTCTGAACATATTTCTTGGCATCTATGAATATTGAGGGCCAAAAATATCCCATATGCAAGATTTTGTGTCCAGTCCTACGGTCTGCAAAATGTCCCCCACAGGTCTCGTCATGTCCTACTTTCAGTATGTCATATATTTCGTCCTCTCGTATGCATTGCCGGATCTGGAGATCATCTTCTGTGTGGAAAAGATATCCACTGATCCAAGTGAATCGTGAGCTACGCTGGACGATCAATCGTCATTCTTTTGATGATAAATGTGTCGGTAATCTTCCCGCTGCTAGATAATTTTCTATGTCAGCGTACCAAGGTGGTTTTGTGTCGAAAACAAACAAATGCTCATCTGAGAATTGGTCCACAATTTTTAATGAGTCGTCTGTTTTTGGTATGCGGGATAGGAAGTCTGTGACAATATTTTCTCTCCCAGGTCGGTCTTTGATGGTGATATCAAATTCTTGCAATAATAATAACCATTGAGTGACCCATCCATTAGTAATTGGTTTATTAGCTAGATATCTAATGGCATAATGATCAATATACAGGATAACTAGATAGCATGTTATATAATGACAAAATTTATTGATGGCATGTATAATAGCTAAGAACTCTTTCTCTGTTACTGTATAATTAAGTTCAGCTGGAGTTAGATTCTTGCTAATGAAATAAATGGCATAGGGTTTCTTTTCTTCTTCTTGTCCAAGAACAGTGCCAATGGCAATGTCTGATGCGTCAGTGGAAATTTGAAATGGTATTTTCCAATTAGGTCCTCTCAACACTGGCATTGTTGAGATCGGTTTCTTGAGTCCTGCAAAGGCCACATCATAATTTTCAGACCATTGAAATTCTACATTACCTGTCAAAGAATGTAAAGGCACAGTAGTTTTTGAAAAATTTGGCATAAATCTGCAATAGTATCCTAAATCACCAAGGAAACTACGTACCTCAGTTTGTGTGTGTGAAGTAGGTATATTAAGAATTACCTCATTTTTTGCTGGGTCTACTCTAATTCCATCTGCAAAAATGTAATGCCCTAATACCACACCTTTTGTCATCATCATGTGACATTTTTCGTGACTTAAACATAACCTGGTAGCGATGCACCATTCCAATACCTTCTCTAGATTATTCAAGGCTTGATTGAATTCATCGTCGTACGGGGTGAAATCATCCATGTAGACTTCAAGACCTTCACTAATTAGATCACTGAATATGCTCAGAATGGCCCTTTGGAATGTAGCTAGAGCGTTACAATGTCTGAAGGGAAATACTTTGTAGGCAAAGGTACCCCCGGGACATGTGAATGTCGTTTTATCCTGATCTTTTGGGGTAATCTGGATCTGATTGTCGCCACTGAAACCGTCTAGGAAAGAGAAGAATTTATTCCCTGCCAAGGTATCTAGGACCTGATCGATGAAAGGTAATGGAAAATGGTCTTTTTGAGTAGCTTTGTTTAGTTCCCTATAATCAACACAGATTCACCACTTCCTATTTTTCTTTGGGACGATGACTAATGGGGAAACCCATCCACTGTCTGGGATAGGGTATATAAAATATGCGTCCAATAGATTTTGTAGCTCTTATTTAAAAATATCTCTGAGGTGGGGGTTCAATATTCTTTGCAGTTGTTAGATAGGTCGGGCGTCTTTCTCAATATAAATGTGGTGTGTGCAGAGTTGTGGATCAATACCTTTCATATCAGAGTACTCCCAGACAAAAGCTTGCTGGTATTTAGATAGGGTTTGGATTAGATTTTGTTGTTGTTTCTCTTCCAGGTTGGCATTAATGTTCAGAGACTTCCCTGGTGTGATCTCAATGGATTTGTTGTTGTGAACAGTGGTAGTCAGAATTTGTTGTTCCATTAAATCTTCCAGTGGGTCTCCCTGTGCTTCACAGTCTATAATAGCTTGGAGCATTTGGCATATTGGGTTACTTACAGTGGTTGGGTTGTTAATAAACCCACTAATTACATCATCCTATAGTTGATTCTTGAGCTTGAGGGCTTCTTCCATCGTGAGTGGGGCACACAGATCCTTCTTTGGATATCGTGGTGGTGGAAATTGCAGGTGCACGATCGTTGGACTAGGTTTGGATGGAGGATATAAGATGAGATTCCTTGTAACCCCTCCTTTATCAATTGTCATTGTACCTGATCAAAAACCTATGTAAGAATCAGTTGTCGCGAGCCATGGTCTGCCCAATATCAATGGATTCCCTTCAAGTCCACTTCTTGGGTTGATGATGAGAAAATCTACGGGATATTCCCAAGAATCAACTGAAATGGCTATATCATGTAGTGTGCCGAGTGGTTTGACCACTGATCGATCGACCAATTGCAACATAATTGGGGTTGGGTCGAAAGAGTGAAGACCCAGGGCATTGCAGGTTTCCATAGTTAGAATATTGATGGCCGCCCCCAAATCAACTAGGGTATTTGGAAAGGAACAACCCTGAATCTGAACTGTTACTATGGGGTTCCCTGGATCTGTATATTTGACTGGTGTTTCTCTACCCAAAATTAGATCAGATAAGGCTCCCACTACATGAACTATTGATGATGAATTTTTTATTTTTCTGACAGGCTTCCTCCCACATAGCTCCTTGATTGTCTTTGCATAGATCAGTATGTCTTGCAGGGCTTGCAGGAGTGGAATTTTGATGTATAAATTCTTGAGTTCCCCTACAATGTCCAAGTCAGGATATACGGTGGGTTTCACTATCATCAGTCTTTCGGGGAACCGGGGGGAGGGAATCGCATCCTTATCAGAGTCTTGTGATTAGACTGTGTTCCTCCCTTGCTTGATTTCTTTTGTTATTACCACAGTCGAGGGTGTTATTGCTGGTTGTTTTTCATTCCCCTATTCTTGGGGAATGCCATTTTTGTTTGGGGGAGATTATGCACTCCGATCTTAACCGAAGTTCATTGCACCCTACTAGATTGATTTCCCCTTCTCCACTTTCCATAATCTGGACGAGCTGAGCTGGTCTATTATTGGGATTTGGGTGGGGTTGGGCAGGTAATTGAGGGAACAATTGTGATTGGGGCAATGGGAGTGGAGTTTGTAATGGGGGTTGGGTTTGAGAGGCCATCCCCATAGGTTGGTTATTCATCCCCATGGGGCGCTGCCAGTTCTGGTTCCAATTTGGGTTTTGGGTAGTCGAGTTAGGCTATTATGGAGGGTAGGTATTATTTGAGTTTTTCCAAGATGAGGTGTGGTATTGTGAATTGGGCCAATTGGAACTTGTAGTTGGTTGATTTTTCTAGTTAGGGTTTGTGGCGGGTTGGTTTTTCCAGGTAGGAGTTGCAGGTGGGTACTGTTGGGACTACCAGTTCTGATTAGTAAATGGCTGACCCTGCCATGTGCTGCCAAAATTCTGCTATTGATTATATTGTCCAAGAAAGAAAGAGGAAGGGTCCTGAAATGTATTTTGAGGTCGGGACTACCACTGACGATGTTGAGCCATCAGATATAATGGTTTTGTTTCCTCTTCTGCTTCTGTGAATAAATATTTCAATCTAGGGAGTGATGGGCATTCATCTGTGTCGTGATCCTTGATGCAAATAGCACAAACCCAAACTATATCCAAGGGGCATTCCCTTGGACCATGTTTCTTTCTGCACCTATGGAAAAATATAGCCAAGGTCTGCTTTGCTTCTAACTTTTTTTGTTTGGCCTGCAATACATCCAATTGTGTAGTCAAAGTGCTCAAAATATCTATTTTAAAGTTTTCTAGGAGATTACCAACTTCAGCTCGCGTAACACCCTCGCTGAAGATATTGTTGTTTCTTATGAGGGACGTTCGCATTCCTGACCTGGTCCATGTACTTCCTCGTGAGCACCTGATACACAATAGAACAATGTCTTCATAAGTTTCTTGATAAATGTCACCATTCCCCATTAAACTCAATGTTTCTACCCATAAATCTTTCATTCTTTGATCAGAGTTTCTTTGAGTATTTCACTTGGTAATGTACCATAGGGTGATCTTTGGAAATTATACTGAAATATTTCGACATATTCTTCTAATGATTCATTTTCTTTTGCAGTCATTTGAAAGATTTCATCTTTTAGGTCTATGGTTCTACAATAATCATGATATTTTAACAAGAAGGTTTGTTTCATCTGGTCCCATGAATTGATGGTTCCACCTTTCAATCCCATGAACCAGCGTAGGGCTTCTCCCTTCAAGGTAGAGAGGAATAGTTTTAATTTTTGGGGTTCAGAGGTGTAATCATACCCTCTACATAGGACATCAAATTCAAATAGGAATGCACCCGGGTCTTCTAAAATCAATCCATGGAAGGTTGGCGGGTTTTTTAAGGGGATTTCTTTCATGGGGGCATTGGAAATTGTGTCAACTATTGGATACTCCAGTGTGGAGGTCTAGGGTTGTTGTTGATTTGGTTGTGCCATTTGATCGAAAATGTGCCAAAAACTTTCAAGAGGTTCTTGGTCCGGGTATTCTATTTGAAATTGTTGATTATTTGGTCCTCTAGGGACTTGATTTCACTCCCTTTATCTGGGATTTTGGATATGCTTTCTTCTTTCGCAGGAGACTCAGGGTTAGGTGGTGATGATGGGTGTGCCTTGGAGACCTCGCTAGTTTCTTCTAGTCCCTCTTCCAGATTATTGTAGCTTGCCTCTTCTAAGGGATTGAGCAGTGGGAGATCTATATTCTGAAAGCTCTGCTCAGTCCCTTTAGGTTTTCTATGAATCTCGGCATGGGTTGTATTTGGTGAAATTGCTTCCTAAGGGATTCGGGTGGGTCCTTTCCTAGGTCCAACCAAATCTTGAGATTCACCCTTTTTGATGATTTCGTCTATGAAAGTGCTTCTTCCAGGGATCACCGAACCATGGGTTTTGGTAATTTTTGGTGGGGGTTTTGGCTTTTCAATATCCTTCTTTCTAGTCATATACACTTCACACAACAACAAAAGAAAACACCTACGTAGCTTCTTAAGTGTCAACTGGAGGTAAGTTTTTGCATAAGCATTTTACTTATTACCTGCATAGGTTCTTAGCTTTCGTCTTCAATACCTGGTCCTCTAGAGACACAACCTATGCTACCTTTGACATTCTCCCTGTCAACGACGCCAACATGTTGGTGTCTAAAGATGTCCTAAAAACGACCTTAGTTTAACATTAATTTATCAACCCATAGATTTGTCTTTTATCTCAAGAATATCAGCAAAGTCTATGCAGGTAGCCTAAAATCGTGTAGCTAAACCAAATCTGAGTTCATCAACAATCAAGTTTCTCAAACATTCACCAAATATTCTAAGAACTAATGGAATTGAAATCGGATTGCTAAGATGCTATAAAAAGAAACTAATCAATCTATTGAATTCTCTTAACTAAAAAACAATAATTGAATCTAAGTAAGGACTTGCAGAATTAACTATCAATTATGAATTCTGATTACTGGAAAGGAAATAATGAATTACTCTATCTACAGAAAGAAACAAAAATTGTAATCTAGTCGTAAGGGACATCTAATGTAACTTTTACTGAAAGGAACAACTATTGTAACTTTAACCGAAAGGAACAACTATTGTAACTTTAACTGAAAGGAACAACAATCGTAAATCTAAGGAAAAGGAACAATGCGAATGAAAATGTGAGGAACTGTCAAGCAACAACTTCAGAAATGGAAATATTAACGACAATCATTAATACTTGAGGGAAATGTCTGTCTTCTATACGCAAATAATAATAAAATCATTAACACACTTATGCATTTATCCTTGGCTATTGTAAAAGAGATCTGAATCACAAAATAGAAATCAAACTTCGAACTAATACAATTACAGAACGAGACAGTAGATTCTTTAGACTAGGCCCTCAATCTTCAAAAGTACTGCTACGAGAAACTCAGAACAGAGAAATGGTAGAAACACTCAAAACTTTCATTGATTCCATAGCTAGTGAAACACTTACAAAAACTGCCTGCGCAGAGCAATTCTGAATCTAAATACTTGAATGCATTCTTTTTCTTGTTTTTTCTAGATCTATTATCCTCTTATATATTACAATAGTGTGGGTGAATCAAGCTATCCTGAGGATCGAAAGATCCTCATGATAGCTTTACTATTATAAAGTTACAATATAGAATATGCATTATCTTCAAAACTGCTTTGCGTCTAAAAAGTCTTCAACCTCCAATAGCTTGCGCATAGCCAAAATCTCTTTGGTTATCTTTGACAGTTATTTATCCAATTCTGCAACAAAATCAAACCATTCCAATCATAAATTAGAATCTATTTAATAAAACTTCAATAACAACCCTTAAAGACATATTAATCATGTTATTTCCTATTTATCCCTAACTATCTGAAGAATCAATCAAAATCATATCATGAACTGTGGGAAAAAGGAAGATATTTATACCTTTTTCATAACCCAACATATATCACAATGCATAGAGTTTAACATGGAAACCCAATAGAGATAAAACCATAAACTTATCTTTATAAATATCTGTAGGAACCAACCTACTGTTACAAATATTTTAGGAACTATCATGGGATTTGTTCTCACAAGGATCTGACTGAGAAGATCAGTAAGATATCCCTAGGATTGTCCTAGAAACCCTAGACATGAGTGGGATATATTTCCTATGGTTCTCCTAGGAACACACACTAATATCACACACAATAAGCTGGAAAAATGACATACCTTTTCCTGAAGGTTGTCCTTAGTGTATTCCTGGCTGTTGCAGTCTTGAAGTTCTAGCTCCAGCTTCTACAACCTACTTCCTGCACACTAAAGACAAAAAAATACCATTGTACTTTGTCTTCCTAGTGTTAGAATCCTATATCTAACTTGGATATAACCTAACCTATAAAAATATAAACCAAATCATAATATTTATGCATAAAGGACAAACATTCATAAGGTAAAACCAAATGATATATTAATAAATTATAGAGAATACATCTCAATTCATACCTGAACTTGATGAATATTCATCCTTGTTTAGTCTCCTTGCTCCTTGCCTCTCTTTGTTGATCCTTAGCCAAGACAGGCTCAGTGGCTTCTGGTTGTGATGATGGATGCCTCTATAGTTGGAAAGCATAAAAATACAATGAATTATTTCTCCTCTTTCCCAAGGCTTTCCTTTGTTATATAGCTCTTGGAGGAGGCTTGGGAGAGGCTTATAGATAATATAGAGGCCACTAGATACTTGAATGATTTGATTTCCTATTCCTTTGACATGAATATCCAACTCATATCTCTCCTCTCACCTTGTAACTCTTCATTTCTAGAAGTTTGACAGTGCCTCACAGGTTGAACCACTAGTGTCTAGTGAGGGGGCCTCACTCGTTGTCTACTAGGTATCCTATGAGGATGCCTAAAAGGGGAGAAAAGGGGAGAAAAGGGGTCAAATCATAGGAAAAATATGTACTTTGGGTTTAGTCCTCTGATGACTTCCTCTCTGGCCTATAGGGTGGAAATTAATGCTATAATAGATGTCCCCTAATGTGTGAGGTCAGTAAAGGAGTGGCTGGCTGAAATACATTACAATAATATCCATGTGAGGCAACATGAGGAGATATTAAAGTAGTTTCAGAAACCAAATAAATCCTGCAATCAAATACCAATGATGAGAATATATAAAACAATCTCGTAGGTAGACATACTCAGGCTCATAATGAGAATGGGCTCCAAACAATACACTACAAATCCATGATATGAAATGCTAGAACACGGAAATAAAATAATACACAATGGATCGATGTCATCAATAATACCATAGCCATGAGACAATGCAATGTGGATCTACATGATGAAATAAATCATAGCCACCATCAAATACAATGTGGATCTATGAAAATAACATAATCATAGCCACTAGTAGATAGAATGTGGATCTATGACACAACATATAGATATTAGGAAGACAATGATCACTGAGGAGAGTGACCCCGAAGTCTTCATATACAAGTGATATACTCCAACGCAACTTGGGATGGGATGTTGTAAAAGAAGGATATACTTCCAACCCAAAGTCTTCATCCCAAACCTCGATGGTATGAATCTACAAAATGTGAATAGATGAGTTGATGTCGAGCATGGTATAATCTATCTGATTATCACTCATTGATGTATACCATTAACATATGCGAAGGGACCCACCAATGATGAATATGGACCCCAAGGTACCTAGTACAATCTAGCAAGTGTGAATAGATGATATGATGTCGAACACTCATAGAATCAATTGATTAGGATTCAATGACAAAAACCCTTTGTAGATCATGAGGAGGCCTACCACTAATGACTGCAAGATCCAAGTTACTAGTTGGTTTATAATTCCCTATCCTAGATAATGTGCTGAATTCTATAGGAAGAGATCCATTGAAGGATGACCTTGGTGTATCCCCCATCAATCAACATGAAACTTACATCGAGAGATGATGTGAAGAGAGAGTATCACAAAGTACAACTGACACAAGGATGGCCAACTTAGAAACTCAATAAAACAATATATGGTTGACTCGGGCTTAAAATTCACTTGAATAAATATCATGAAAAAATGGTGACTTGGTAGCAAGACACAAGACTTGGATGAATATAGTGCAACAATTGAGGAGGCATTGAAGCATTCTCCACGATGACTAGAAGAGTAACCATTCATAGGAGTATCTCTAAATCATATTACTAAGACGACTCCTAGGAAAGATAAAACCCAATTGTGTGATGAGGAATCAAACAGGTTCCATGTTCAAGGGTGACATGACCAACATTGCCATTTTTAGAATAGACCAATGCTGAAAAAAATCCACTCTTTTATTTTTTTTATTTTTTTGTATTTTGTGTCTCCTTCATGGTTTAATGAGCATGAAAGAATGACACAAGTATGCTTGGTCACCTTCATGGTTTAACGAGCACAAACGAATGACTAAAGTAATATCGATACCATTTTCATTCAGTTTTAACGAGACTAAAAAAGAGATAAAAGTCTACTCATTAGGAGACAATGAGTGGCTTAAAAACATGCTCCTAGGTTCCATTCACATGGAACTGACCTAAGCAATGAGAAATGAAAATGGTATTGGAAAATGAGATCCACTCTTGGAAGTTGTTCTCTCCCTGGGTGGGTGTATGAAAAACAAAGGCCAAATAATGCAAGAGGCATATGGTCAAGGATACTACAATAGTGGTAAGTGGGATATGTGCAAACAATAGTGCAACGTCAGGAGGCATGACATGAGTAGTAAATGCATAAATTTTTCCGGAACCCCCCATGGGATGTGGCTAGAATATAGACGAAGAGAGGAGAATGAAGTTGGATCTTCAAGTTATGGAGGGGCTAAAAGAGGGATCTTGAGCCTACGAGAAAACACAACATGGGAACCAAATGGAAATTTGGGTGCTAACTAAGGCGCCCATCAAGGGTAGGCACTACTGAACCAGTTGAGATGTGAAAACAAAAGTGGCTAATGTCACAACTAGATGAGATCAAACCTAAGGCATAATGTTGGAAATATGGATGGTTAGTAATGAAAAGTAGAAAATGTAGGGAAAAACCTATCCTTATATGCTAGTTTAGAAATATATTCCTCGAGTATATTGAAAATTTCCATGATATTAAAAAAGTCCCTAGAATCATGTCAAGTACATGTAAACTAGATTCCAAGGTCAAAACACATAGCGAAATATCAAAAAAGGAAACTGTTTTTTGGATATGATATATGTAATACAAAATCACGCTCACACCACACCTTGAAGTATATGACACTACACATCTTGATGCTTTACACCAAGTAGAGCCCATTGCAAGGTTAGGGGCAAGGATATTTTTCATAATGAATGAAGTCATGGGCCAATGTCAACATCATGTGGCACACCATGCCAGGGCCATGCCACTTAGGAATGAATATCTACATCTAAAGATACTAATCATGAGTGGTTTCATGAGCTATGATAGATCCTTGATGGAATCCATCAAGACATGAAGGAGGTATAAAAAAAAAATATTCAATGTAATGGGAAGTAGATAATTCGGTGGCAATTTATGAAAAATATAACCAAAGAGGAAAAGGATAAAGACTAGGGGTTTCCCTAGGTGTCCCAACAAATGCCTATAGTTTTGGATCAAGGCCCATCATGTCAACTCTCATTAGTTCCAAACTAGGAAGGATGGATTCTAGATGATTCTCATCTTCCTTGGGCTTGTCTATGGAAGCCATGACATCCATTATGGCCTCTTCTAAAGGAAAATCAAAATCAAGGAATTCATACAAACTTGGAGAGTCAACAACCCATTACGACGGATTAGTTTGGTCACACTCCATATGAGGATGGAGGTACTGACCAGTATCAACTGATGTTGATGGGATTGTCATATCAAAAATCTCGATCATAGTGAGCGGTATGGATGCTCTATATGAATCAAAATCCTCAGGACGAGGTACCACCCAAGGATCAAAATACCTAAGGGATCCACTAGTAGATGATAAAATCATGGTTATGGGGGAAATGATTGTAGTAGGAGATGATGGGGTAAGGGGGAATATAACAATAAGATAAGGATATTTTAACATCCCCACACCAACATTCAAAGCATAATGCATAGTATCATTGACAAAGGGTATGTTAGACCCCACATTGGATCCAAGGTCTGGGGTAAAAAACACAAGTTGATCAATGGTAATGATTTTCCCTTGGTGAGGGAAGTGTAGGACCCTGAAGACCAATGATACAACTACATTAATATCATATAACCAATTACACCTAAGTAACAGATTATACCCAAGTGGTGCGTCGACGACCTCCACGATGATGAAGACAATATTACCATATAACTGGATGGGTAGGGAAATGATTATTCGATGGGGTTGGAACATGTGTCCATAGAAGTATTTTAGAAGTGTGGAAGAGGTACCAAGCTTAGGAGATCCCAATACTTTCCAAAAATAAATAGGCATGATACAAGTCGAGGCTCCTTCACCAACAATACTTCATAAGATGGTTTTACCCATTAGTCACACTTTAATTTAGAATGATACTTGATGGGAGAGCATATGAGTTACTTGATATGAATCAGAGGTCATCAATCTTGAATCTAAGGTATCAACCCCACCTATGGCTGAGAGCAAGGATTTTCTCTATGTGGGGAAACTTTGGAGAACTTCAAGTGCTGACATGGCACAAGGTGCTTGGGCTAAGTATTACACAATACTATAGTTTTGGGTAGCATGTGTGCTGGGATTATGTGTCATGCGTCAAATAATTACCTTCGGGGGGTGGCATGGTGCATCAAGAAATCGCTTCTCTATCTGGAGAGGGCCACCAAGTTGGGATGAAGATGTTTTTGAGGCAACATGGGGAGGCTCAGGAATGTCATAGTTTTTAGTTCGCGTATGGAAATTGACCACATGGTCACATATGAAAATAGAAGCATTCAATGGAGATCCCTCATGGTGAGGGGTAACTAAGATGCCCCCTACCAAAAGGGCATGATTTGTGGCAACGATGTTTTGAGGTTGAGGGGGCAAAAGGATGATTTAAGACAACAGGTTGCTGAGGAGGTCATTGTTGTGCCAAAAATATGTGGACCTCATCCTTCCTAGGGAACTAGTGAGTAGGGTGGTATTCCCCACAAATCGTGCAAGGAAAATGACTCTTCCTTTTTTCTTCAATGCCTCCTTCCTGGGCGTTTTGGGGGGAGGTAGTTCCTTTATCATAATTGATATTTTTCTTGTTGTTTTATTTGTTTTTTCCTCCAATTTATTAAGGATTCTTCAGTTGCTTGGACTACATCGAATGCACCAAAGAGGTTGGAGATGGAACTACAGTAGTTTGAGCACTAGTTCCAATAGCCAACAGGTGTGATGTGATTGACATATGACACATTTGGTCAACTAACTAGTTCATAGACACATGAGAAATAAAACCAACCACACCATCGACATGGCATCTCAGGTTTGACTTCCTGGGATTTTTTGACAGCCGAGGAAAATTTGGAAGGATATCATATAGAGTACTCGACTGTGATTAGATCAATTCTAAGTGTTCGACACGAATCATAGCTTGTTCCTCGGTGGAGGCCCTAACCATAACTACATCTATGGAATTAGGTGGTAGAGGGACTTAGTGAACCACTCTATAAGGAGTTTGTCTGGAGTATGAGTCTTATTCTTCGTACATCGTCGATGCCACTCATGAATATGATAGGAGACGTGGGAGTCATTGTATTGATGCAGAGAAGTCAAGAGCTCAGTTCTTATATTGTACAAGATTATCATTTGGTAATTCGTTAAGAACGCCATCACCAGGTCATTGAAGCTTCTAAAGAATCTGCCTTTTATTTCAAAGTACCATTTGGTAGTGGCTCCATTTGAGGATCTCTGGAAAAGGCATAATCTTACAATATCATCCATCAACGAGTTGGATGAACACCACAAGTGGTAATTCATGATGTGTGTAGAGGGGTCCTCTCTCGGATTTTCATCAAACTTAGGAATGTATGATTGTAGCTTGGATGACATCATCGACCATGAAGGGTCATGGGCTATAGGGTCATTCGTTAACCATGAAAAATACTGCAAATCAAGTGTTGTGAGGACAGGAAACAATGCAAATGAATACTTAGAGGAAGGTGAAGTCTATGTCCCCCTATGTTTGTACTACTGGAAGGTTGGGGATATCCTAAAGAGTGAGTTCCTTCTAGGATGGTGGCACCTCCACTTAGATTACTGCTCCCAGAATAAAAAACACCCCCTAGGGGGAAATGTGGATCCTCCAAGAAATATTTTCCCAAAGATAGTACCATGGAAGAAACCCCAAGGAATGGATGTGGACACAACAGGAAAACCTCCCCATGGTGAAAAATTGGCCTCACGAGATGTACCCCCAGGGAGTGGTTTGCTAACCCAAGGAAAGTTAAAACCTCCAGATGTTCTATTGCCCCCAAAATATCTAGGGATAGTCCCAAAATCACTAGGAATACTCCATACAAAGGGTACACTTGCACCTGATGCTTCCGGGCTGCTCATCATATTGGCAGAGGTGGAGGAGTTCCACTTCCCATGTTGAAGCTGAAGCTCACCCCCCCATTGGAAAATAATCTCAAAGTGGGCATGGATACAAGAGAAATGGGAATAAGGATGCTAGGTATCCTAAAGGATGGAGATGACACCATAATTGATCTCCCCCGAATTAAGGAACCAAACTAAAATAGTATGGAAAATGTAGGTCTAATGGAGCTAAGGGGTGGCAATGTGGACATTACTGGGATGTCCCCAAAGTAATTTCCCCTTGACCTACTTCGGGATGGGATCATAGTCTCAAATACACTAGATGAAACATTGGGTATGGACATGGTGGGAGGATGAAAAAATAAAGAGAAAGGCTCACTGGAATTTTCCCTTACTTGGACAAGTAAAGGGGCATCTAGATCAGTTAAAGGTGTATTGAAATTTGGTGGAGGACGTTCATCTACCACCTCTACTTCAACCAAAATGGTCTCGTCAAACCAAATATAAGACCCATTGAATCCTTTGTCACTTATTTTGCGCCACTTTAGTTTCACCTCCGTAATAGGCTGAAGTCCTCGTAATCGATGGGATTGGCGTGGAAATTCAACCACGGTGAATAAGCTATGTTACTGAAAAACAAAAACCAACCTATGTCCAATGTAGAATCAAAATAAAAGAGAACATCCTTAAAAAAATATAAGAA
>JZKD02S0442552.1:19658-30833 GCA_000966675.3 Picea glauca | reverse complement strand
ATACAAGTGATATACTCCAATGCAACTTGGGAGGGGATGTTGTAAAAGAAGGATATGCTTCCAACCCAAATTCTTCATCCCAAACCTCGATGGTATGAATCTACAAAATGTGAATAGATGAGATGATGTCGAGCATGGTAGAATCTATCTGATTACCACTCATTGATGTATACCATTAACATATGCGAAGGGACCCACCGATGATGAATATGGACCCCAAGGTACCTAGTACAATCTAGCGAGTGTGAATAGATGATCTGATGTCGAACACTCATAGAATCAATTGATTAGGTTTCAATGACGGAAACCCTTTGTAGATCACGAGGAGGCCTACCACTAATGACTGCAAGATCCAAGGTGATAGTTGGTTTATAATTCCCTATCCTAGATAATGTGTTGAATTCTATAGGAAGAGATCCATTGAAGGACGACCTTGGTGTATCCCCCATCAATCGACATGAAACTTACATCGAGAGATGATGTGAAGAGAGAGTATCACAAAGTACAACTGACACAAGGATGGCCAACTCAAAAACTCAATAAAACAATATATGGTTGACTCGGGCTTAAAATTCCTTTGAATATATATCATGAAACAATGGTGACTTGGTAGAAAGACACAAGACCTGGATGAATATAGTGCAACAATTCAGGAGGCATTGAAGCATTCTCCATGATGACTAGAAGAGTAACCATTCACAGGAGTATCTCTAAATCATATTACTAGGATGACTCCTAGGAAAGATAAAACCCAGTTGTGTGATGAGGAATCAAACAGGTTCCATGTTCAAGGGTGACATGACCAATGTTGCCATTTTTAGAATAGACCAATGCTGAAAAAAACCCATTCTTTTATTTTTTTTATTTTTTTTATTTTTCATCTCCTCCATGGTTTAATGAGCATGAAAGAATGACATAAGTATGCTTGGTCACCTTCATGGTTTAATTAGCACAAACGAATGACTAAATTAATATCGATACCATTTTCATTCAATTTTAACGAGACTGAAAAAGAGATAAAAGTCTACTCATTAGGAGACAATGAGTGGCTTAAAAACATGCTTCTATGTTCCATTCACATGGAACTGACCTAAGCAATGAGAAATGCAAATGGTATTGGAAAATGAGATCCACTCTTAGTAGTTGTTCTCTCCCTGGGTGAGTGTATGAAAAATAGAGGCCAAATAATGCAAGAGGTGTATGTTCAAGGATACTGCAATAGTGGTAAGTGGGATATGTGCAAACAATAGTGCAATGTCGGGAGGCATGACATGAGTAGTAAATGCATAAATTTTTCGGGGACCCCCCATGGGATGTGGCTAGAATATAGATGAAGAGAGGAGAATGAGGCTAGATCTTCAAGTTATGGAGGAGCTAAAAGAGGTCTCCCGGGCCTACGAGAAAACACAACATGGGATTCAAATGGAAATTTGGGTGCTAACTAGGGCACCCATGAAGGGTAGGCACTATTGAACCAGTTGAGATGTGAAAACAAAAGTGGCTAATGTCACAACTAGATGAGATCGAACCTAAGGCATAATGTTGGAAATATGGATGGTTAGTAATGAAAAGTAGAAAATGTAGGGGAAAACCTATCCTTATATGCTAGTTTAGAAATATATTCCTCGAGTGTATTGGAAATTTCCATCATCGTAAAAACGTACCTAGAATCATGTCAAGCACATGTAAACTAGATTACAAGGTCAAAACACATAACGAAATATCAAAAAAGGAAACTATTTTTTGGATATGATATATGCAAAACAAAATCACGCTCACACCACACCCTGAAGTATATGACACTACACATCCTGATGCTTTACAACAAGTAGAGCCCATTGCAAGGTTAGGGGAAAGGATATTTTTCATAATGAATGAAATCATGGGCCAATGTTGGCATCATGTGGCACACCATGCCGAGGCTATGCCACTTAGGAATGAATATCTACATCTAAAGATACTCATCATGAGTGGTTTCATGAGATATGATAGATCCTTGATGGAATCCATCAAGACATGAAGGAGGTATAAAACAAAAATATTCAATGTAATGGGAAGCAGATAATTTGGTGGCAATTTATGAAAAATATAACCAAAGAGAAAAAGGATAAAGACTAGGGGTTTCCCTAGGTGTCCCAACAAATGCCTATAGTCTTGGATCAAGGCCCATCATGTCAACTCTCATTAGTTCCAAACTAGGTAGGATGGATTCTAGATGATGCTCATCTTCCTTGGGCTTGTCTATGGAAGCCATGACATCCATTATGGCCTCTTCTAAAGGCAACTCAAAATCAAAAAATTCATACAAACTTGGAGAGTCAACAACCCATTCAGATGGAGTAGTTTGGTCACACTCCATATGAGGATGGAGGTACTGACCAGTGTCAACTAATGCTGATGGGATTGTCAGATCAGAAATCTCAACCATAGTGAGCGGTATGGATGCTCTATATGAATCAACATCCTCGGGACGAGGTACCACCCAAGGATCAAAATACCTAAGGGATCCACTAGTAGATGATAAAATCATGTTGATGGGGGAAATGATTGCAGTAGGAGATGATGGGGGAAGGGGGAATATAACCATAAGATAAGGATATTTGAACATCCCCACACCAACATTCAAAGTAGAATGCATAGTATCATTGACAAAGGGTACATTAGACCCCACATTGGATCCAAGGTCTGGGGTAAAAAACACAAGTTGATCAATGGTAATGATTTTCCTTTGGTGAGGGAAGTGTAGGACCCTGAAGACCAATGATACTACATTAATATCATATAACCGATTACACCTGAGTAACATATTATACCCAAGTGGTGCGTCGATGACCTCCATGATGATGAATAAATTATTACCATATAACTCGATGGGTAAGGAAATGATTATTCCATGGGGTTGGAACATGTGTCCATAGAAGTATTTTAGAAGTGTGGAACAGGTATCAAGCTTAGGAGATCCCAATACTTTCCAAAAATAAATAGGCATGATGCAAGTCGAGGATCCTTCACCAACAATACTTCATAAGATGGTTTTTCCAATTAATCACGCTTTAATTTAAAAAGATTGTTGATGGGAGAGCATATGAGTTACTTGATATGAATCAAAGGTCATCAATCTTGAATCTAAGGTATCAACACCACCTATGGCTGAGAGAAAGGCTTTTCTCTATGTGGGGAAACTTTGGAGAACTTCAAGTGCTGACATGGCACAAGGTGCTTGGGCTAAGTATTCCACAATACTATAGTTTTGGGCAACATGTGTGCTGGGATTATGTGTAATATGTCAAATAATTCCCTTCGGGGGGTGACATGGTGCATCAAGAAATTGCTTCTCTATCTGGAGAGGGCCACCAAGTTGGGATGCAGATGTTGTTTTTGAGGCAACATGGGAAGGCTCAGGAATGCCATAGTTTTTAGTTCTCATATGGAAATTGACCACATGGTCACATATGAAAATAGAAGCATTAAATGGAGATCCCTCATGGTGAGGGGTAACTAAGATGCCCCCTGCCAGAAGGGTATGATTTGTGGCAACCATGTTTTTAGGTTGAGGGGGGAAAGGATGATTTAAGACAACAGGTTGCTGAGGAGGTCATTGTTGTGCCAAAAATATGTGGACCTCATCCTTCCAAGGGAACTAGTGAGTAGGTTGGTATTCCCCACAAATAGTGCAAGTAAAATGACTCTTCCTTTTCTCTTCAATGCCTCCTTCCTGGGTGTTTTGGGGGGAGGTAGTTCCTTTATCATAATTGGAATTTTTCTTTTTGTTTCATTTGTTTTTTCCTCCAAGTTACTAAGGATTCTTCAGTTGTGTGGACTACATCGAATGCACCTCAGAGGTTGGACAGGGAACTACAATAGTTTGAGCACTAGTTCCAATAGCCAACAGGTGTGATGTAATAGACATATGACACATTTGGTCAACTAACTAGTTCATAGACACATGAGAAATAAAACCAACTACACCATCGACATGGCATCTCAAGTTTGGCTTCCTGGGATTTTTTGATAGCCGAGGAAAATTTGGAAGGATATCATATAGAGTACTTGACTGTGATTAGATCAAGTCTAAGTGTTCAACATGAATGATATATTGTTCCTCGGTGGAGGCCCTGACCATAACTACATCTATGGAATTAGGTGGTAGAGGGACTTAGTGAACCACTCTATAAGGAGTTTGTCCAGAGGATGAGTCTTATTCATCCTACATCGTCGATGCCACTCATGAATATGATAGGAGATGTGGGTATCATTTTATTGATGCAGAGAAGTCAAGAGCTTAGTTCTTATATTGTACAAGATTATCATTTGGTAATTCGTTAAGAACGCCATCACCAGGTCATTGAATCTTTTAAAGAATCTACCTTTTATTTCAAAGTACCATTTGGCAGTGGCTCCATTCGAGGATCTCTGGAAAAGGCACAATCTTACAATATCATCCATCAACGAGTTGGATGAACACCACAAGTGGTAATTCATGATGTGTGTAGAGGGGTCCTCTCTCGTATTTTCATCAAACTTAGGAATGTATGATTGTAGCTTGGATGGCATCATTGACCATGAAGGGTCATGGGATATAGGGTCATTCGTTAACCATGAAAAATACTGCAAATCAAGTGTTGTGAGGACAGGAAACAATGCAAATGAATACTGAGAGGAAGGTGAAGTCTATGTCCCCCTATGTTTGTACTACTGGAAGGTTGGGGATATCCTAAAGAGTGAGTTCCTGCTAGGATGGTGGCACCTCCACTAACATTACTGCTCCCAGAAAAAAAACACCCCCCAAGGGGAAATGTGGATCCTCCAGGAAATATTTTCCCAAATATAGTACCATGGAAGAAACCCCAAGGAATGGATGTGGACACAACAAGAAAACCTCCCCATGGTGAAAAATTGGCCTCACGGGATGTACCCCCAGGGAGTGATGTGCTAACCCAAGGAAAGTTAAAACCTCCAGATGTACTACTGCCCCCAAAATATCTAGGGATAGTCCCAAAATCACTAGGAATACTCCATACAAAGGGTACACTTTCACTTGATGCTTCCGGGCCGCTTATCATATTGGCAGAGGTGGAGGATTTCCACTTCCCATGTTGAAGCTGAAGCTCACCCCCCCATTGGAAAATAATCTTGAAGTGGGAATGGATACAAGAGAAATGGGAATAGGGATGCTAGGTATACTAAAGGATGGAGATGACGCCATAATTGATCTCCCCCAGATCAAGGAACCAAACTAAAATAGTATGGAAAATGTATGTCTAATGGAGCTAAGGGGTGGCAATGTGGACATTACTGGGATGTCCCCAAGGTAATTTCTCCTTTACCTACTTGGGGATGGGATCATAGTCTCAAATACACTAGATGAAACATTGGGTATGGACATGGTGGGAGGATGAAAAAACAAAGAGAAAGGCTCACTGGAATTTTCCCTTACTTAGACAAGTAAAGGGGCATCTAGATCTGTTAAAGGTGTATTGAAATTTGGTGGAGGACGTTGATCTACCACCTCTACTTCAACCAAAACGGTCTCGTCAAACCAAAGATAAGACCCTTTGAATACTTTTTCACTTATTTTGTGCCACTTTAGTTGCACCTCCATAATAGGATTAAGTCCTCGTAATCGATGGGATTGGCGTGGCAATTCAACCACGGTGAATAAGCTATGTTACTGAAAAACACAAATCAACCTATGTCCAATGTAGAATCAAAATAAAAGAGAACATCCTTAATAAAATATAGGAAAACATCAAGCAAACCAATTGTCTTAGGGGCCTTTCGAAAACCAACACTACGGGGAGGGGGGGTGGGGGCGAAGTCAAATCCCCTACAAGATTAGCTAGTGATGGTGTGAGGAGAAATTACAATGATCTACGAGAAAAAACCCTGACTGTTGCAAGTACCCATTATTAAAGAGGGAACCCTCTAGGGTAATTGAGACCATGAACGAACATCTACCCCAGGTACCACATGCACATCTTACCTGCAGTCACCTATGTGGATCCCTAGGAAAGGTCACTAAGGACACCTCCTAACAATCAATAGTCGGGAAAATAGTCATAAGTCTGACTACACGTAAAGGAAGGGTAGATAAGCCTGATTATATTAAGGTGTTAACCAATATAACCCCTTTATATGTAATGATCGAAGCGGTACCACAAGCATCAAAATAGGTAGAGAGGGGTAATCTCCCTACTTGCCTCGATGCGACCCCGTGCTTCACTCATATGTTATAGGAGCTTCCTCATGCATTGGTTGCAAGAATGGTTTTTCATGCTCTTTAATGACTTCTAGGTTTAGTTTTTTGGCCTTGTATAGTTTAATCTCCATTCATAATCCAAGGCCCTAAACTCATCTAGTGTTGGTTTTCTATCAAAGGAAAATGTCTAATTAATTTTAGATTAAGTGCTTATTTTTAGAGGTTGTTACTTAGGTCCAAAGGTAATGGATGAAACTTTAATGGTGTGATGAATCTTCACCCAACAAAGTAATGCAAGTATGATGATGCAAATCGTTCACTTCAATGAACTCTAGCTATGGGAGGGAAAGATTTTTTTCTTTTTTCTTTTTCAAGTTCATAAATAAATCCTCACACACATCAAGCAACCAATCAAGCAAAACAGATCTGAAACTAAGCAATGCTTTTAATGCACTTGAACACTAATGCTTGAAATGAAAACCTAGCATGTAACAAACATTTTTTTATTTTTGATGTTTTTCCAATTGAAATGTAAAAGATCTTGATCTATGCAAGAACACACAATGCACATGGAAACCAACAAATTAGCAAGCAAAGGGTAGTGTGATATTGGTAGTGATTCCCCCTGTAACACTCGAATGTCTACACAATATCTCAACCCAAAACTCACAAGGAATGGATCTTAACAATGTAAAATCAAATTTCAAAAGGAACCTCAACCAAATGCAGCAATCAATCACCCAAAAATACAATTTCAGACCCGAAAGTTCACAAGTGCAATTATGAAAAGAGGTCCTAAAATGCTTCACAAGGGATGATCACAAAAATATTTTTTTCATTTTCTTTTTTATGTCATGAAAATAATGATTAAAAATACCTTGTAAAAATAATTTCTAAAGGTTCTCTTCCCCAATAATAGGGACCCTAGGCTTCACAACGAAAATCCCAGAAAAAATTTCGCAAAAAATGAACCTTTTTGCACCATAAAGGCCCTTTTTTGTGGACCCTACAAGGGTCCTTGCGAGTTGCCTTCACTAGATGATATTTTTTCTCACAAGGATCTCACTAACAAGATTAGTAATATCTCCCTAGGATTTTCCTAGAAACCGTAGACAAGAGTGGGATACATTTCCTATGGTTCTCCTAGAAACAAGCACTAATATCACACACAGAGAATTGGGAGAATGGAATACCTTTTCCTAAAGGTTGTCCTTATTGTAGTCCTGAATGTTGTAGTCCTAAATTTCTATCTCCAAGTTCTACAACTTGCTTCCTGCACACCAAACACAAAAAAATACCATTTTACTTTGTCTTCCTAGTGTTAGAATCATAGATCTAGCTTGGATCTAACCTGATCTATAACAATATAAAACAAATATGCATATTTATGCATAAAGGAAAAACATTCATAAGGGAAAACCAAATGATCTATTAATAAATTATAAACAATACATCTCAATTCATACCTCAACTTGATGAAGATGCATCCTCCTTTAGTCTCCTTGTTCCTTGCCTCTCTTTCCAACTCCTTGTTCAGGCTAGGCTCACTAACTTCTAGCTGTGATGATGGATGCCTCTATAGTTGGACAACATAAAAATATTTTGAATTCTTCCTCCTCTTTCCCAAGGCTTTCCTTTATTATATATCTCTTCGAGGATGTTTTGGAGAGACTTCTAGATCTTCTAAAGGCCACTAGAGACTCAAATGATGTGAGTTCCTAGGCCTTTGACAGGAAGATCCAACTCATCTCTCACCCCTCACCTTGTAACTCTTCATTTCTAGAAGTTTGACAGTGCCTTGTAGGTTGAACCACTAGTGTATAACAAGGGGGGCTCATTGTTTTCCTTCTAGGTGTCCCGTGAGGATGCCTAAAAGGGGGAAAAAGGGCTCCAAAAGGGGTCACACCCTAGGAAAAATATGTACTATGGATTTAATCCTTTGATGTGTTCCTCTCTAGCCTATAGGGTGGAAATTAAGGCTATAACATATGCCCCCTAATGTGTGAGGTTAATAAAGGAGTGGATGGATGAGATACAATACAATAATGACCATGTGAGGTAGCGTGAGGAGAGAGGGAAGGAGATTTAGAAACCAAATAAGTTCTACAATAAAACACCAAGGATGAGGATATATAGATGAATCCCCTAGGTAGACATAATCAGACTCATAATGAGCATGGCTTCCAAACAATACACTGTGGATCCATGATATGAAATGATAGACCATGGCCATGAAAGAATATACAGTGGATCCATGTCATCAATAAGACCGTAGCCACAAGACAATACAATGTGGATCTATGTGATGAAATAAATCATAGCCACTAGAAAATAGAATGTGGATTTATGATAGGGACATAATCATAGCCACTGATAGATACAATGTGGATCTATGACACAACATATAGATGTCAGGATGACAATGATCACTGAGGAGAGTGCTCCCAAAGTCTTCATATACAAGTGATATAATCCAACACAACTTGGGAGGAGATGCTTTAAAAGAAGGATATGTCCCAAACTCTAAATTCTTCCTCCTCTTGCCCAAGTCTTTCATTTGTTATACATATCTTGGAGGAGGCTTGGGAGATGCTTCTGGATACTTGAATGATGTGAGTTCCTATGCCTTTGACATGAATATCCAACTCATCTCTCACCCCTCACCTCATAACGATAAATTTCTAGAAGTTTGATAGTGGATCACAGGTCAAACCACTAGTGTCTAGTGAGGGGACGTCACTGGTTTTCTACTAGGTGTCCCACAAGGATGCCTAAAAGGGGTAAAAAGGACTCTAAAATGGGTCAAACCCTAGGTAAAATATGTACTTTGGCATTAATCCTCTAATGACTTCCTCTCTAGTCTATAGGGCTGAAATTAAGGCTATAACAGGAACCAACCTACTCAAGACAACAATATCCTTAGATGAGCACCAACTCAGCAATATATAGGCACCAACCTATTGGAGATATCAATCTACTCAACTAAAAATATATGTGTGGACACCAATCCACGATATTCATACACCGAATATTTTTTACTTCACATGCATGTTTCATTCCACAAACAACCCTTCAAACCCTAGCAAGCCTTATATCATCATTCCCAAAATGTAAATCATGGACGAAAACATTCACCAAAATAAAATCCATTGATGGTAATATTCACTGATGGAAACATCCACATATGACAGCATCAGAACCTAAAAATAGTGCACATAGTAGCATCACAACCTCATGACAACATCACAACCTTATAACATAACTTGAGAATAAGAAAGAGCCAAATAAATTCTCGTAGACTTCTATTGCACACCTCCAGATCCTTAAGAGACACCCTGGTGCCTTTAGCACACCTTATAACTAATTTCTTTCTTGGTTTCACTAAAAATGTGAAATTCTATCCTGTATTTATAGTAATTCTATCCCCAAAAGACTAGTTGAGATGACCTCAATTTCCTGGTTGGGTTGTCAGACGAAACAATTCATATCTCCTCATTCCTAAGGATTTGTAGAGACTTACATATACCAATGGAAAGGTTTCAGGATAAGATTTCCAACCATGTAAATTGTGCTCCCATTTGAGTTAGGTTTGTAGGGTATCCAAATTGACCAAAAATAATACTTCCAACAATCTCCATCTTGAAATATTTATCTTGGACATCTGTAGGATTTTGATATTTATCTTGTATATATTGTAGGATACCCCTATATTTGACATCAATGAAAATAATATTTCCAACAATCTCCCCCTTTTCATTGATGGCAACCCTTATTTAATTTTGGTACTCCCTCTATCTGCAACTTTCCTTGTGTCTGTAGTTCTTCCTTTGTTTGCAACTTCTCCCCCTTTGACATCAATGGAAAAGGGTTTCTCCCCCTGAGCTTGTGCTTCTCTTTATTTATGATATGAGAGAGATATAACTCCCATACAAAATGTTTCTCCTTTGAATTTATCAAGTATGTATACATCTCTTGAGGTCTTGTTTGAATTTGCCACTAATCTTCCTAAAGTTGTTTTCCTTATCTCACACCCTTTAGAATAAAATGTGATATTGTAACCTTGATCACACGTTTGGATGACGCTTAGAAGATTATGTTGTAACCCTTCAACATACAATACATTATGTTTCTTAGTATTTCTGTTATTAAGACTAACAATACCTTTTCCAACTATCCTTGCATAAGCCTTATCTTCAAACGTAACACTACCTCCTTTTTCTTCCTTCAAGGTGAGAAACTTGGTCTAGTCCTCTGTCATGTGTTTTGAACATCCACTATCAATGTACCATTGGTTACCTTAATTTTGAGCATAAAGTGCAAGTCCACATTCTTCCTTCTTTTGTTCTTCTTGATTCCGTTTCCACACTCTAATGTATTCTTCTCTATGCTTGGTAAGAAAACATTCTTCCTTGTTTTGTTTATGATACTTTATCATGTTTCTCATACAATCATGTGATATGTTCCAATATTTATTGCACTTATAACATTCAATATCAAGTAGAGGAGAAAATGAATTGTATTTTCTATTTACAAACCCATGATAAATTCTAGTTTTGTTTCTCACATAATCATCCTTTGAGGTTTTGTAAGAACCTCGATTTCTATCTCTCACATGTTCACTTCTTGCAGAAGCTCTATAATCTATTTCTTTATGACCAAAATTATTGCAAGAAAAACAATATCCAACAAAGAGATTTTGGTACCGGTTTGTGAAAGGTCTTTGTGGTGGAAAAAATATTCTAAAATCATTCTTGTTGTTCTTGTGAAAAGAATCGAGTTTCTACTGGTCATCATTTCCTTTCTTGTTGTTTCTTTCATTGTTGGTGGATCCTTTGAGAATATTAGCATATCTTTTACGCGTTTCTTCATTTTCATTTTCTAATGGCTTTGTGACTTTAATGCTTGCATCTCCCTTAGTGGTATTTTGTTTATCATCATAGAAGAGACCTATCTTGATGAATGGTGACCTTTGGAAA
>JZKD02S0442541.1:5920-17639 GCA_000966675.3 Picea glauca | reverse complement strand
TCGTCGGGAGAACCTGATTCTCTTTCACCTCCTTTTCCCCTCCTGCCTTCCCTACCGGTAATCCCAACTAGAACCGACTAGTGGGTAAACCTCATGGGATCCTCAACGAATGAACGTATGCCTAGCTCAGCCGGGAGGCGGTCCTCCTCCCCTTTTTTGTACTCTTTTTGGGCCTCCCTCTTCCCCACGGTTACGGCTTCTGAGGAAAAACGCTTCCCATCATACCTCTGTTAGACGTATCCTTTTTCACCTCGAGCTTCGCAGGAGACGCTGACACCGTCTCCATGCCAAAACCTGCACCTCTTGTTGGAATTTCAAGAACATGGGAGGGTAACAAAAATAATCTCAGGCACGCTGGGGCTCGGACCTGGCACTCCAGATACTCTGCAGACCCTGCCCCTATTGGACGGGGATCCCATTATGCAACAGCGTGACGACTCAGGCGTTTGCAGAGGATGGGGAACATCTACACAGGACTTCACCAAGGCGAATTCGCTATACCAAAACTCTAGAGAATATAAGCTCGACATGAGCGTAAGTTTTCCCCCAGAACTCCCTAAATTTATAGAAAAATAGAGGAGCAAAACAGAGCGTGCCAATAAGACACTCGCGCCCCGCGACATGGTGATTAAAGACTTGACACACCACAACTATTCGACGGATGCAATCTAGAGCATGTAAATGCCACCAAACGGAGTTACATGTAACGCCTGATACGATCCTCCCAACCTTGCCATAGACCTCCGTTATTCGACTAATGATGTTTTGCACGCTTGATAATACGGATTTTGGAAGCATTTAACAGATTTCCTTTTATGGTGTCCGACCCTTTGGGAGTATACATGCGCACGCTCGCCTTCGACGTCTCTTTTGGGCACCAAAGGTTGAATAATTAATATGACTATTTAAAACGTTCATGATGTTGTACTTGATTTGCCACCCCATGATACAATAACGTAATTCCTTTTAACCAAAGGATTGATGGCTTCGGCCAGGTCATCACAAGTCATTCGAAGGAGCGACTGAGATCAATTAAGTATTAAATGACTGAAACTAGCGAGCTACACATGCACGTATTAGTCTTTTCAATTTATTTATGTCTTATCACAAATTTCTTTGAAATCGCTAAACTTTCATCGTCTTAATTGCAGGAAAGGAAACTCCCTGATTATCGAACGCAGTTCATCCTATGTCTTCGCTGAAGGATTCAAAAAGAACACCGAAGATGAATCATCAACGCAATGAAGGTTTTTGGGCTCTCCGAGTGTGGCGTCCCCGATCAGTTATCGACCCAAGTAACGTGTTCAAGACACCCACCGAATGAGACTTGTTGTGGGTTGAAGAATATGTGAAGATAGCCGATGTGAAGCTAGGACGAGTACAATTGTTCGCGAAATACCTGATCAAAGCTCGGACTATGTTGTAACTACTAAATGCTAGTTTGGTAAAGTTCTGAATGCATGCAATAGATATCAGAGGAGTATACGTAGCTCTAATGGAAAAACATAGAGTCCCATGGGCTCAAACTTGTGAAGATCTGTTTATCAGCTGGTCTGAATATGAAAGAAGTCACCCTTTTCAAGAGACATCTCAGGTGGACTGTTGGATGATCACGCCAGGTGGCAATTTTTGTTTGGCCTGAATTGTATTTAGCCGTTAATTACAGTTGAATTTTATATTATAAATAGAGACATCGACCGATTAGTCAAGGGTCGATGGTTGTTGTAAGAACTATTTCTTTTTTGGTTTGTTGATAATTATTTTGAGACTGCTATGAATTGAGAAGTCTTTTTGGACCAAAGACAAGCTATTTTCATCAGATGTATGTGATTGGAGTTGGAGAAGAATTACTTCCTATCATGTTCCAAGAATGATGTAGTAAATGAGTAAGAGAAATTGACTATGTTGTCAAGTTATCTGGTGCAATGTTTTAATGTTATTTGCTTAATGATGAAGATAAATCATTGTGTTGTTATGTGATGAATGCTATAGTAGATGACTTATTTTTCTTACTGTGATCTTGATTACATATGTGTTTTCGCTCTGTTAATTAGTTTTTCTCAAACAATAATTCGATGTTCATTTGGTTAATGTATTAGTACTAGGCCCTTTGGCATAGAATCATTGTCTACATGTTTAAGCGGTGGGTTATCCCAAGCTCAACCTCTTCCCAGTAGTTGAAATTCAATCCTATTACTTGTCAAGTTGGCTCATGTTGTCTTGCGTCTCTCAAACCAGCCCCACTCAAGAGAAAATAAAGAAAAGAACGGTCATACCTGAAGGGAGAAAATTCACAAGAAAACACAAATCCCATCGATAAATTGGCTGGATCGCAAGATCTGGAGAACCATTCCATCTCAAACGCTGCAGAGTCTAATTGGGCCTCGGTGGTGGGTTTGGTTCCTGCTGTTGAATCAAGGGATTTAAGACCCATCAACACTACCATCAGGATTATCCATTCGGATTCTTCCATAGGTTCTATGATTCCTTCCTTTAGCATCTTATCGATCTCAGCTTTGAATTTTTGCTTATATATTGGGTTTAGTCTATATGGTCGTTGTCTGATCAGATTTGCCTCAACTCTGAATCGTATCTTCATTTCACCTAGCTCTCCTTCTATGCCCTTCATTTCTGTAAACGTTGTGGGAAACAAGTCAATGTACTCGTGCACTAACTCAGTTATGATTTCCACTGTCTGCTCATCCTAGTAGTCTCCAATGTTGGCCATTTTTGGATTCTCAACTGTCCCAATGTTGAATTTCTTCACCTTGATCAGTCCAGATATTACTTTTGATTCTAGAGGTGGACCTTCCACTTCTCTTTTTCCTTCATCTTCCTCAATCTGGATATCGCGTGGGTCATCTTCCTCTGGTACTTCTTCCTGCACATGGTAGCATGACATCAGTTCTTTCACTGTCTATATGTTCTGTTGTTGTTCCTATGTTATGAGTTTTAATTTTGGTTCCTTAATGAATATCACCCCTCTTATTTTCTTAAGTGTTGCATCTATGTTGGGGTTCTCATGCTCAAATGAGAAAGTGACCGTAAATTTATGTTGTAGTATTGTCAAGCTCGTAGTTCTTCTACGCAGTTCCTGGTCCATTTACCATTTTGCTAGGATGCCCTCTAAGGTATGTACGAAATGATGAGGTCATTCCTCTGGGGGTGTCATTTTCCACAACACTTTGCACTTCTCCATGTGTTCAACCAGTTCCCCCTGTCCATCGTACTTTTGTTGCTAGTTTCTTCTCTATTCCATGCCAAACCTTATGCGCAGTAACCGCTTACATTGGTACCAATCCTTGATTGTTTCCTTGTGTGCACCCCACCTTCTTGTAGGTGTGGCCTTGAGTGCTATATCGAGAGCTAAAAGTATGATTTTCTAAGACTTCATCTTCATAACGTGTCAAGAATGCTTCTAGATCTTTTACCCCATGGAAACAGGGTGGTTCCCTTATCTCCGTACCTACCCATCTTACTGTGTGGTCTACTCTTTTGCATATTCTCATGGAAACTCTGTGTAGCCTCTATTGCCAGTTTTCTAAAACGGTATCTGAGTCTATCGCACATGAGGTGATACTCTGCCAACTAAGTATCCCATCTGCAGTTGGGTTTACATAATCCTCATCTCACGCAGTTGTTCTGTACAACTGGTTAATTTCCTCCAAGTCCAAGCAAGTAGGCTCTATGAACCTTTCCCCTTCCGATGGGTCTAACTACGCAATGACCCTGTATTCTCCTGACTCAAATGTCATCTTTCATGTTTTTAAGTTGATTATGGCCCGATTATCAAATTCCCAATCCAAGCCGAGAAATGTTGGGTAAGGTGTTGTGACGTCCACTATCTCTATTACTTCGAAGTCTACTTTAGTGCACACTCCATCCAGGTCTACTGTCACTCCTTTGAGTCTCCCTATTGGTAGAAATCTGTGTTGGTTTTCCAATTTCAGTTGAGCAGGTGAATATCCTAATGTGGGCTCTCCCATACATTGCCATGTCTTCTTGGGTAATACATTGACTTTGAATCCTAAATCCAATATAATATCTC
Organism: Picea glauca; assembly: GCA_000966675.3. Lineage (NCBI taxonomy): Eukaryota > Viridiplantae > Streptophyta > Pinopsida > Pinales > Pinaceae > Picea > Picea glauca. Next base: position 13,591 of record JZKD02S0442541.1, on the reverse strand, counting down.
CCAAGTTGAAATCTCCAATGTTGGCGTTAAGCCTGGACTCCCTACGTGTTCTTCTCCTTGTATGTAGGCGATTGACTATTTTATGTTCTAACTTTCCTTCTATCTCTACGCTACATATTTCTAGCATATTTTTTAATACTTTGACAAAGGATGGATCATTTAGTAATTTTATACATGACTGTAAAAAACCTTTGATTGTACTTACTTGTCCCATGCGCTGCATTTCTTTGGTATGATCCAATGATGGATGCGCATCTTGTACTCTGGTACTTCCTTCTTATGTTGCGTGGTTGAATTCGACGCAATGTCAGGCTTCAAAAATTCTTGTCTAGATTTCTTAAATATCTCCTTCTGATTTTTCACATCGAACTACTTCCTTGGTTTGACATTCTTCTTTACCCATTGGTGTTGTTTTGGCTCTTGTCGTATTGTGTCATTTCCTGTTTTAGCTCCTCTGTGCGTAACTATGTTGATGTTTTGTCCTTCATCCTTCACTTCTACTGAAATCCATTGAACATTCTGGTTGTTCTGATTCCTCTTTTCCTGATTCTTTCCCAATAATGTCGAACATTCTTCCATGTCATGATCCGATGCACGACAATACATAAAAAATGTTGGTGGGAGTGGACATTCTCTTGCATAATGTCCTGGTTGTTGACAATTGTGACATACCAGTACTGGTCCTCTACCTATTCCAAAGCCTCCTCTTGCTCGTCCTCTGCCTTTGTACCCATCTCGATCCCCTCATGGCGCGTTATACTGAGGTGCCTGGTTATGCTGCATGGTATTGTAGTGGGGTTGTGATGTGTGATATGGTTGTTGTGTAGTATTATACTGTTGAATAGTATTATACTTCTACTACACAATGTTGTATGGGGCTGGTACCTAGTTAAACTAAGGTATGGCTTGCCCAGTCATCATTTCTGCCTACACCCTATATGCATCTCATGTCCTCTCTCTCATCAACTCCATGGTTCAACAATCTTTTTCATCATGGCCTACTGACTTGCAAAAGTTGCAATATGAACTCTTTGGGACTGTATTATACTTCTACATCATTGGGCAGTGATATGGGTCGTGGCCTTTTTTCTTACAAATTTTGCACCATAGTAATCCTTTTGGTAACATATTTGGCATTCCTGCTGCCATGTATTGTGCGAATGTTGGACATTCGTTCTTAAGGCGTCCTTTTTTCCTGCACGTGGTACACCAAATGACTTCACTTTTGTCCTTTATTTTGTTCTAGTTTAGCTAGAACGTTAAGTTCTTCAAGTACTCCTTTAGTTCTTTGATGGCTAGATCTGTCTTCTGATATTGGTTTTCTTCCAGTTGCAGGGATGCCTGCAGAGCCTCTACCTGTGTCTGAAACTTTTGTTATCGCAATGGATATTTCAAGTGTGGTAATAGTGAATTGATGAGAAGGTACCTATGTTGCATGTCTATCATGAGATATTTCAACTTTACTTTTAGTCACTTGAATCTCTGGTCAATCTTCCATACACATTCTCCTATTTGTTGTCTAATTTCTATCATCTCGTTCATGTATTGGTCCTCCAAACTTGGCTTCTGAAACTCATTTATCAAGAGCTTCTTGATATCCACAATCGTTCTTGTTTTCCCTGGTGTATTGTTTGTGGCTAAACTCATATACCAATCTAATGTGGAATCCCTTAGTTTAATCTCTAGATGTGCAAGTTTAGTGTCCTTTGATGCTTCTCCTTTGAATTCTGGTAACCTGATGATGGGATTGTGTCCTTCCATCCTGAATGTTGAACTACTACCTCCAGACAGTGTAGATACTTGACTAATTATTCCTGAACTAGATCCCCTAGTTGTTGTTCCCTGTGTAGATGCACTTCCTGCTGTCTTCCTTCTCCCAAAATTCAGTTGTCAAAACGGTGGTGTTCTTTTTGGTGTGTTAATCGCATATTGGTTTATGGGTTCCACACTGACATTAATATGGATAAGATTGTTTCCTTCTATTCCTGCTCTTGGACCTCTTGTCTTCCTCTCATATGTTGCACACAAGATTTCCTCAATCTGCTCAATAGCCCGAAGATCCTCTACCTCCTCTTCATCACTTTCCAAGCATTCCCTTGCGGCTATGGCTCTCTTCTTGGTATTCACCTTATATTGGTAGGGTACTCCACTGTGCATCTTTCTAGCTGTCGCCATGATCCTCTTGATCTGGTCATCATCCATCATGACTGGGTCGAAGTCTTCCTCCTTCTTTCCTTTATCCACTTCTCCTTCCATTTCTCCTTTTCCTGTAAGTGCTTCCCCCCTTCCCCCATGCATGCAGGGAAGTTTAGTTGTCTGATTCCATTGTCATTACACCTTTGTTATAGAGTAATATCTTAATAGAAGTATACAATGATCTAATATACCTTCCTTGAGGCCCTCGTAGAAACTCTTGCTCTGCTGCGCTGTACAACTTCACGGTATCTACTGCAAATTCTGTTATAAATCCTGCTAAAATATTGTTGAGCCAAAAGTATACTGCGTGGGTGAATTTGTTTTTCACCTGCTATAGCTGCACGATCTGAAGTAAAGTACACTCTAACTGTCGAATCCGGTTTGTTGCGTGGTTTTCTTTGAACCTCAATATCCACTATTGCAATAAGTGTGGAAAATCACAGAAAAAGACTTCATGCAGATCAGTAAACACATACTTCTCAAGATATTTGTGCAGTGTTACCCTAGGTTTTTTGCTATCTTTCTGCACAAACTCTAGCTCCTTTGTCTTCATCCAGCTTTCGATCTTTGATTTTGTGGGATTCCACGGTCTCAACATCCCCTTCTAGAAGACCATTCTTCTCACCTTATTGTCATTCGATTCAATATTCTTTTGACCCACCTTCTGAAGATATTACATTTCTTTTAACAGATATTGAATAGATCCCATCGACTCAATCCTATGTTGTTCCAACCGGCAACATGGTTTCTCTACTTGGGATCCAACAAATCCTCTAAAACTATCGACCCTCCTGGTAAACCAGAAGGAAACACAGTACACAAAGTGTATTGCGCAGTCTCACCCGAGATAGTCTTAATGGGTGACTGCAATACTCAAGTGTTTGCAGTCCAGGATTGAATGGAGATCTGAGAAGTGTGCGCTGAGAGTTATATTTAACTTATTAAAGCAATATATTGTCATGCATGTAATGTAATCAAACTCATTATCTCATTCATTCATCATGCTAACATCTACTCATAAACAATGACAAAGACACAAGCATGCAATTGCATAACACAGGTTTTACAGTGGTTCACCCCCTCCTGGGTTACGTCCACAAAGATCTGGCTCTCAAGCTCTTCTATTATGGCAGTTCCAAAAATACAGCGCCACGCACTTTAAAACTCATCCTCAGTCGGGTTGAGATCTATTATGAGGTAGACTAAATCACACCAGACTCCTCAGACTATGATCTAACCCTCAAGATCTACCCTTCTAACCCTCTACAACTCAACAACTTACAAAATTGGGTCGTAAGACAGAAGTATTACAAACTAGCTACTCCTTTTTTTTCACTCTGAACAACAACCCATAAAAAGTATATCTCAAAACCCACTCACCTCTCTAGACCTCCTAGGTATCTATATATATATATATATATGTTTCTAGCTCATCATCCATTACAATGTATTACAAAAACCCTAAACCTAGTGTCGTTAGGTCTTCCCTATATGCGCACGTGTTGTTATTCCTTCCAACTGTCTCTTTCCTCGTGCATGCCTTTCTTCCCAAAATAGCCTTTCTTTCTGATTCAACCTGCTTCCAACACCTTGCATGTTAATTATTCCATCACCATGGAGTCATCCCAACCCATTTTCATTCACCATACTTACACTTAGATAGGTTTCTTGGGAAATATCCCTCTACCTGGGTACTGGGACACCTAATAGGTTGTTTTTATGGTCCTCCCAAACCTAAACTTGTCAAATTGTATAAATTCTTCAACTAATGTGAAGTTTGAAGGAGATACCTAATGTGAATTATTCATGTGGTTTGTGTGTTAAGTGATGGATTATTTTGTATGATCCTAAGTACTATTGCACCTTGTGATGATTGGTCTTATTTGATTCTTTAGCTTTGAATGACTTGGTTGACCATGATGCACCTTAACATGGTCTTTTGGAGGAAAATTTCATGATAATTCCCAGGACGCTATGCACCTTTCAAAGGACTTTGGACATCTAAGACAAAGTGTTGGGTCCTTGGATGACTTGACATGACCTTTGGCACCTTTCCATACAGCTTGGGCCTTGGAAGCTATGCAGATGGGCCTTGATATTTCAAATGTAGCTTGATGGTCACTTAGAGGGAAGGAAGCCCCTCAACTTGTACAAGACACCCTAGAGAATATTAGGGTTTGGATTGATGAAGTTTCACTTGGAGACGATGACATACCTCTTTGGAGAGGTTATGGAGCCTTCTTCATCCATGACATCACACCCTAGCTCTTGGACATTCCACACATGAGAAATGACATCATGCTTCAATGAGGTCTGAGCATATCTAGCATGGAGATATGATTCTTTTTTATGACTTGGCGCTTGATGGTGGTGAGACATGACCTTTGATGTTGCTTGCACCTTTTCATGGAGATATGTAGCATTTGGAGGAACTTTTTAACCTTTGTAGGATGACATCATAGCCTTTGGAGGAAATTTTTAACCTTTGTAGGATGACATCATAGCCTTTGGAGGCTTCTTCACCACACATGTCAACTTTTGATGAGACATCTTGCTATATTTTCATTGTATCTTTACATTAGAGGCTATTTAAGGGGTCATCCTTGACCTATACCACTTGTATAATAGATTACTTGTATTTTGGGTGTCTTTGAGGTGTTCTAACGCTAGGGTTTCCTCATATAAAGAGGCTAGCGCTAGCTCATATCCAAATCATAACTCACCACATGCAAGAACATCACTACTCGTATTTTATTCTCTCTTTTTCTTTATGGAGTACTTATGCATGTTGGACATATAGTCATTGATGTGTTGTCATTGATTTCAATAGCCGATGTAATTATGATGTGATGATGAGTTGTTATGAACATGCAGATGAATTGATCTAGATTTATGTAGGAACACAATGAAATACATAAATACACATAAACGCAGAGATGCAGCGGAAATAAGACTTCATTTCATTAATAACAAATGACTGAAATATGCTTACAGACAGATGTGGTGGCTACTGGTCTCTGAACTGTGTTACAATGAGGCTCGAAGGCCTATTATTATTGAGAAACAATGGAAAACCATAAACATCCAAAGACCTAACCCTAGGAGATGAAACACCAAGACTATGGGCCCCGTTTGGGTAAGTTGGTACATCAACTTCCCGAGGACGTAACTTTGGCATATGATCTTCGTTTGACGCGTTCCATACCTCGTTAGAAAGATCTATCCGAGGAATACAACTTTTGGGTGAGAAAAATTGATCTACAATCCATGTTGCTCCCCGTTTTCCCAAAAAACCATCGTTTAAGGCCTCAAAACGACTCTGGAAGTTCAAGACCCGAAAAACTGCTAAAAATAGTAAACTGTGCGGAAATTGAAAAAGTGAAAGAAGAAATGGTGGGGGTCCAAGTGGAATAGGTGGGTGGCCACCAATATCCACCTGTATCATTCCTCCCCCATTAGGAATCAATGGTCTCCATTGCATTGAGTTCCTCCATGAGACGAGGAAACTTCTGCTGAACTTGGCCCCTGGTGAGCCACTTGCCTTGGTGAAGGAGTTGGCCTACTTTGACACCTCGATATAACGATATCCTTTGTTTTCGAGAGTGATTGATCTGTGTATCCATGATCTGATCAGTTTTGTCTTGTTCCATGCAGTCTGGATTTAACTATGTTGGTGTGAGTTGTTTTTCCATGTTAAATGTGTCTAGTAGAGGTGGAAAGTAGGGCCAAAGGCGGTCCACATTGAACAGTGGGTGCAAAACAAGGAATGGTGGAATGTTGAGCTCAAAGGAATTTTCCCCTATAGCCTTGGTGAGGGTGTATGACCCATATCAGAGCGGACGAAGCTTGCGGTGGGGTCCAGCTAGGCGCTCCTTTTGCAAATGCAGCCACACTTTGTCGCCCACCTGGAAGTTTTGTGGCACCCGATGTTGATCATGTCGCTGCTTGTACTTAGCATTGGCTTTGTCCAAGATGTCATGAACTTGTTGGTGTATTTTTTGAATGTGCTCAATGAAGCTATTTGCCTTGTCAGCCTCAGACTGGACATGATATGAATCTTCCTGAGTAGCCACAAATGGCATGGCTATGTCAATGGGACATAGTGGTTGGAATCCCAAGCCCACTTGAAAGGGGTTGTGGCTGGTTGAGCTATGGAGAGCCCGGTTGTATCTGTGTTGTACATAGGGGAGGCTCTCATCCCATGTGCGTGGATTCTTTGAACTGTACATGCACAGAATGTGTACGATCATCTGGTTGATGACCTCTGTCTAGCCATCAGTTTGCGGATGGAAAGCTGTGGACTTGGTGAGCTTGGTGTCCAGCATCGACCAGAGGCTGGACCAAAATGTACTAAGGAACCTATTGTCCTGATATGAGATGATAGAATGTGGGATCCCAAAGTGTACCCACACTTGTTCAAAGAAGAGCTTAGCAGTGGCTTCTACTGTGATATTCTTCTTCCAGGCCATCATAATGGACATCTTCGAGAATCGGTCGACGACCACAAAAACACAGTCATTGCCATTCTTAGTAGAAGGAAGGCCCGACATGTAATTCATAGAGATGGATTCCCAAGGTCGACTGGGGGTAGGAAGTGGAGTATAGAGGCCTTGCTTCTTGATGGTCTATTTGGCAATGGCGCAAGTAGTGCAGGACTTGATGTACTTCCCGACATCTTGTCGAAGGTTCGGCCAATAGAAATAATTTTGCAGTACTGCCACAGTTTTCTCGACCCCGAAATGCCCAACAACCCAACTGTAGTGCACCTCCCAAATCATCTTGGCATGCTTGCTTGAAGGAACACAAAGGTGTCCCAGGTGACAAAGCAGGGAATCCTGGAGGTGAAAATTGGGAACTTGCTTACCCTCCAAGAGTGTATTGTATGTGTGGCCGAATTCTGGATCACTTGTGTAGAGAAGAAGCCAATTGGAAGTCTCGTTCCCATAAGAGTTGAGCACAGTGGTTAGCGCCACGATGGGTGGTCGATTGAGGCAGTCTGCAACATTATTGGTTCTACCTTTTTTGTACTTAATGTTCAAATGAAACTGTTTTAGGTATGTGGACCACTTCTGATGGTGATCGTTCTGCAACTTCCCTTGTGTCTGTATGAACTGCAGGGGTCGGTGGTCTATGTGGATGACCGTTTCCTTTCCCAAAATGTAATGCTTCCATTGCCAACAAGCTTGCATAATGGAATACATTTCTTTTTCATAAGTGGGATACTTTCGGATTGTGTCGGAAAGTGTTTCACTGTGATATGCAACTGGATGCCCATGTTGAGTAAGGACTGCCCCAATAGCATAATCAAAGGCATTTGTCTCGATCTCAAATGGTTGTCGCAAGTCTGGTAATGTGAGCAATGGTGCAGAGCAGAGGCGATGCTTCAACTCCCTGAACGCCTTCTGTTGAGATTCATACCAAAAGAATTTTTCTTTAGCTCCTCCCTTGGTGACTTGACTCAAGGGCCAAGTGATA
>JZKD02S0442497.1:7260-17639 GCA_000966675.3 Picea glauca | reverse complement strand
GCAAGGTAAGGCAAGGCAAGGCAATGCAACACAAGGAAATGTAAGGAATGGCATGGCATGGCATGGAAAGGAAAGACATGGCATGGCATTGCAAGGCAAGGAATGGCATGACATGGCATGGAAAGAAAAGGAAAGGCAAGGCAGTGCAAGGCAAGGCAGTGCGAGGAATGACATGGCATGCCATGGAAAGGAAATGTATGGCATGGCATGACATGGCATGGAAATGAATGGAAAGGCAAGGAAAGGAAATGCAAGGCATGTCATGGCATAGCATGGCAAGGAAAGGCATGGCATGGAAAGGAAAGGCATGGCATGGCAAGGCAAGGTAAGGCAAGGAAACACATGGCATGGCATGGAATTGATCTGTATTTAGGAGCGGAANATGCGAGGAATGACATGGCATGGCATGGAAAGGAAATGTATGGCATGGCATGACATGGCATGGAAATGAATGGAAAGGAAAGGAAAGGAAATTCAAGGCATGTCATGGCATATCATGGCAAGGAAAGGCATGGCATGGAAAGGAAAGGCATGGCATGGCAAGGCAAGGTAAGGCAAGGAAACACATGGCATGGCATGGAATTGATCCGTATTTAGGAGCAGAATGAATTGATTAACAAACTGAATACAATAAACACACAGATATGAAGAATAACAAAGATATCTAGTGAACAATATCTTCTATTGAATAATGAAATAGGTTGAAACTGAAAAACTGCAGAACTGAAACAATTGCCTGAATGGTGGTAGCTATATTTGAGAAGAGATGTGGCTGCTATGCACATCCGTCTGAGCATAATCGATTACAATGAGACTCTAGAGGCCTTTTTGATATTACTCATGAATTCCAAAACCCCAGACATCCAAAAACCTAACCCCAGAAGGTGAAACGCCAAAAGTCATGTGGGCCCCTATGGGTAAGTTGGTGTAAGTTGGTACCTCAACTTCCCAGGGTTGTAACTTTTGCATACAACTATATTTTTAAGTGCATGATAGCCCGTTGGAAAGGTATTTCAAAGAGCTACACATTCTGCTGTCAAAATATGATTCTGTCTACAATTTGATTGTGGCGAGCCAGAAAAACAATGTTTAGGGCCCCAAAACAACCCTAGAAGTACAACAAGATGTGATGACATGAAACATACAAAATAATCCAGTTGGATTAGGCGAGAGGCCACCAGTATCCACCTGGAGAATGTGTGGGGATTCATACAACCCCTGAAGTGTAGAACCCACAATTACAAAGAAGTACATAAGAACGTGTTGAACAAAAACGAACAAGAGGAACCAGTAGGAATAGGTGGGTGGCCACCAATATCCACCTGGATCAGGAATGGAAAGGCAAGGAAATGCAAAGAAAGGAAATTCAACACAAGGAAATGAAAGACATGACATGGAGAAACAAGGCATGACATGGAAAGGAAAGGAAAGGCATGGCATGGCATGTCAAGGCAAGGCAATGCAATGCATGACATGACATGGAATGGAAAGTAAAAACAAGGCATGGCATGGAAATGAATGACATAACAAGGAAAGGCATGACATGACATGGAAATGTAAGGCATAGGATGGCATTTCATGACAAGGAAAGACATGAAAAGAAAAGGAAAGGCATGGCATGACATGGAAAGGAAATATATGGCATGGCATGGAAAGACAAGGCAAGGCAAGGAAAGGCAAGAGAATGAAAGGAAAGGAAAGGAAATGAAAGGCATGGCATGGAAAGGCAAGGAATGACATGGAAAGGCAAGGCATGGCATGGCATGATAAGGCAAGGCATGGCATGACATGGAAAGGCAAGGCAGGGAAAGACAAGGCAAGGAAACACAAGACAATGAAAGGCATGGAATTGCAAGGAAAAGCATGGCATGGAAAGGAAAGGCATGGGATGGCAAGTCAAGGCAAGGCAGGGCAAGGCAGGGCTAGACATTGCAAGGCAAGGCATGGTAAGGCAAGGTCTAGGTCTAGGTGTAAGTCTTGGTATTGCAAGGAAAGGAAAGACAATAAAAGGCATGGCATAGAAATTCAAGGCAAGGAAAGTCATGTCATGGTAAGGTAAGGCATGACATGGCAAGTCAAGGCAAGGCATGGAAAGGCAAGGCAAGGAAAGGATGGGAAATAAAGGAAAATGAAGGAAATGTAAGGCAAGGAAAGGAACAGCATGGCAAGGTAAGGCATGGCATGGCAAGTCAAGGCAAGGCATGGAGAGGCAAGGCAAGGAAAGGATGGGAAAGAAAGGCAACTGAAGGAAAGGTAAGGCAAGGCTAGGCATTGATCACATACTTTGTCGTGGATGCTCCATCCACTTTTCATCTTGCACATCCATCCATGGGGTTGGGTACCTTAGAATTCACACATGTAGAGTGGATGCATGCATGCACATTCTTAGAGGGAACATTCCATGTAGACACTGGGCATTTGAATTGGATTGATGCCTATTTGTGGTGGCACATCCCCTTCATGAGTATTATTTGGTTCATATTGTTGCTATTTTTGGATGAGGGGAAATTTTTTTGGAGAGGCTAATGTCCACATGTTGTAACATGGTAAACCATGGATTGAGGAGAGGTCTAAATAATCCATTATTATAATATGTATTTGAATCATCATGGAGTTAGTCAACACATAATAATGTTTTATTGTATAAGAGAAGAGACTTAATTTACAAAGAAGAGTTCTCTCTCTCTCCATTGTAAAGGGTGGATCATTTGGGTATTTAGGAGCTCTCTTCTTGGGCTACGTTGTATAACATTTTGGAAATCTTAATGGAGAATTTGAGGTACATTTTCATTTGATGTGAGGATTTATTGTGCACTTCTATTTTATGTGTTGATTTTGTATTAAGAAACCCTTGTAACATGTTGTGATTTCCATTATATGAACCATGCTTCATTTTGGATAGAGTAATGTGAGGTTTCAACCATCTTATTTTTATTGTGATTATGTTAGCCTACATGATTCTTATTATTGGTTCTTGGAGTCTTAACTAGGATGGGACTTCAGTCTTCTGTCAAATTTAGGTCCCTGAGAACCATTAATTGTGTATGGATTTAACATTTAGCAATATTTTCCACCATAAGATATTAGTTAATGAGTAACACAAGTATTTATAATAACTTTAGAAAGAAAAAAACAATTACGTGCATAAACTTTTTTAACACTTTAAAAGTAATTAATTAAATCAAATAAATTATTACAATCATTAGTGCAATAATACACTCCAAATCTATTTTAATACTCAATCAAATTGAGAAAAAAATTATTTCATTTCATCAAGATTTCATAAATCTATCCAAATTTTGTGAAATAGTTGCTAGAACCTAAAACATTTTTGTATAGTCTTCGACAAAAATCTCCTATAATAAGTGGATTTATTGAATATTATAAAGGTAATTGTAGTTTATATTAGCTAAATGTAAGTTATTGAATGTACAAACTCATCAAAATATGCATTGATGTGTTAAGTGATCCTTCTATATTTCGATGTATTAGTTTCTCCTTCCAACTATTCAAAAACAATATTCAACTTATCATACTAAGAAATCTTAAATTGAAAGTTATAGGAGATTTTGAGTTTGGAATTTCATCTTCTCATCATGTCTTTATTATCCCAAATCCATCCATAATCCCAAAGTGTGCATTTATTTCAACTCATGGATCATTCTATTCATGTAGGTTTCTCCGTTTATAAAACAATGTAAATCTATGTTTCCTAGGAATATCCTTGTAGCGGTATTTTTATGTGGAATTTGTTCTCAGAAGAATAGAGATGCGAAGTTGTTTCTATTTATTGTTTCTTAGAGTTATATTTTKAGAATAGATTTMTTTAAATYCATTTAGATCAGATTTATTTCTTGCAATTTAATATATATCAAAAAATAGTGGAAATCAAAACACTTTGAAATTCATACAATCATCAACATAAAATGTAGAAACAGTGAGATTCATAAAAAAACGTGCCACGATATATATATATATATATATATATATATATATATATATATATATATAGACACACACACACACAAAATGACACATTGTTCCCAATATATAAAATGACAACAAGTGCCCTAACATAAAAAAAAAAAAAAAACCATATGGTGGCCTAGATACAAATGGTAGTAATTGGTCACTCATTGACCACTGCAACCCTCGCCACCATCAGGAGCATACCAAAAAATGATCTTTCTCCTCTTGCTCAAAGAATCACTTCGAGTGGTTTTGCTCAAGGGTGTGGTTCATCGCTCTGGAGACTGCACAAAGAAAAAACATTTTTATAAGTTTTTTTCCATAATGAATTAAAAGACTTACAAAATGATACTTTGTAATTCAACATAAGACAACTCACCACAGATGGTACTGACAATTGTGAGTATTTTACCCTCCTCCATGACTCTAATCTTTCAGTGATTCCACTCTATGCCAATGACAAGATCAAATCATGAAATTTAAACAAATATGCATAAAATCAATTCCATTCATGATACATAAAAATTGATCATCAACACATTATCTCTCCATGAATATATCAATCATTTATGGAGATTCATTGGTAGGTGGAACGCTTGAATATACAACCTGCTCCAAGGTAACATATAATTTTGCAGCCTCAGTGGATGGTGTAAATGGAAATGGTGGTGGGGGTGGGTGGCATATGACTGCATCCACTATGGATGGATGTAACGGAAGAGGTGGTGTGGGTGGGTGGCCTACAGGTGCAACCACTAAGGATGCATGTAAGATGAAAGATGGTGGGGGTGGGAGACGATGAACCCCCATGGGTTTTACAAGTGATAGAATAACACTTGGCCTGAAAACAAGTAACCAAAAAGTCATGGTTGGGTACCCACAGATTGAACTAGACTACTAATGTAATTGGCAAAAATATCAGCAACCTGCATACATATTAATATTATTGTTATTAGTACTAAATAGTAAAATTCAACAACATAAATACAACAAATTTGTGATTTAAACAAGATTTAACTGAACACATGATACATGTGAAGCATGTGACTTGTCCATCCCAGTTGGACATTTCTCAGAATCACCTAGTCCCACAATCTATAGAAAGACAAGAACAATATAAATTTGAGGATGCTAGAAAATAAAGAAATCACTATGTTAAACTTATCAAATATGACACATACTTGTGTATGCGGTAGATCGAATGAGAATGATCCCTCTACTGCTGCATCAATGGTGGAGATAGACACAGATGCATCTATTGACGTAGAGGGTATGTTATATGAATGCAACAATTTCAAAACATCATACAATAAAATATCTAAATAAATACAAAAAATACTATATACAAATGAAGAACATAGAGATGTTCTTGGTATGTATGTTTTCACAATTTGTCATAGTTGTTGTATTATCATTTTGGAGTTTAACCTGTGTAGAGTGTTTTGAAACGTCTAACGTTTAAAGTGGACACTCCACCCATCATCAGAGACAAATGAAGCTCATATGATGGAAAATAGTGTTGAATTGGGTATTTAAAGGAGCAGATTTGTGAGGGACCGTTAAAGGGAGGAAAGAGGAAAGAAAACAGTATAGCAGTTGAGATAAAAGAAGAGTAGAATAATAATAGAGCAGTTATATAGATGGTTAAGAAACTAACATCCTCCATGAATCTCTAGTGTCCACTAGCCTCCATAGGCCCATAGCAAGTATGTCCGCAACTCGAGCATCTATGAGGCTCACTTGAATGATTGCTATGTCCATGTTCCCTCTCCTCACTCCACTCTATTGTAGGGGTTGAAGGTTTGACCCCTTTGTCAATGTCTCTAGCAGGCACCTCCTATCGAGATAGTGCAACAAAACTACCATGTTGCACTATATTCTGAGTCAAGGTTGATAGAGCTACATGTGCCTGTTGCAAGCCCTATGCAACAAGAGTATGTTGGGCAAGGGGGTTAGTCCTTCACCTAGGGGACGAGGACCTAACATGGGATCATGCCTAGAATGCTCTCAATCCTGTGCGGACCCTCGACCCATACCCTGGAAATCACCAATGTTGAAGTAGTTCACATGGTGACCCAACATAAATTATTCCCATAATTTTCTCAAAAAATATAAAGACACCTACCTATTATTACAGGGAGGTTTATCAAGTCCATGAACCACCTATCGATCAAGTTTTCAAGAAATTGTGCATGGATGCACCAGTCCATACAAATGTGTTTCTTGTTGATAAGTGGTTGTTGTCTAGTTAGAGGATCAATAAAAAGATACATCAAGTCTTGTTTTGAAATACCCAAGTCTCTAACTTGGTTTCTATCGAGTCCAATCCTATAGAACTCGAACATCCTATCCCTATATTTATAAATAGTAGTTAATTTCCCTTGGAAACTTATAATGGACGATACAATGGCATCCAACGAAGTGGCCAAGGACAATCGATTAGGTTCCCGTGTGCCCCTTAATTCACGCACAAGTGATCTCAATATGGCCAAACCCTCATCAATCTGTGTGTTTATGTTTGGTGGTTGTGGTGGGTTGGGGTTTTCCTCGCCTTGGTGTGCTTGTGTGTAGCTTTCATTATCTATGGGTTTCATTTTATAATATCTATTGCAATTTAATAAGGCATGGCATATAAATTACATCGTTTTTTCAATTAAAATAGAAAATTACAAAAGACATCAATACATATTTTAAGAAAAAAAAAAGCATACTTGTTGTAAATTCTGTATAGTAATTTTTAAAGGGAAAATGTGAGGAAATGTAAGAGGCATCTCTCTCTGAATTTTCTAGATGAGATTTCTTTAGAAGATTAGAAATTTGTATAATTTAGATTCTTTTAGAATATATTAAAATAATTGAATAAAAGTAAAAATTACTAGAGTGGGGGGAAAATAAGAGAAATCAAGCATACCCAAATTGAATTGGACACAAAGGAAAGATCTTGTCTGTGCTTGCTTCTTTTCTCCTCCTCTCTATTTTCTCAATGAAGGGAAAAAAACGAGGTGTGATCTATGCAAATGGGCACAAATTGCACTTGTGGTCCCTTAAAAAGGGCACGACAGAGGAACGACCCCACGCTCCTACCAACATGCCTATGTGGCATGATGAGTGGAGGTTCAGGATTTTCCAAACCTATAGCATAAGGAACACATTCACGTTTATGCGAGTGTGTGTTCCTACTGACACCCTTGCCACATTTTTGTCTGCCAACTTTGTGCACTCACCTAGAAGGGAGTGCAAATTGACTACGATGTGAAGTGTTTGAAAGAATTATGAGATTTTTGGTTTCCTTATTAGTGAACACAACCACAATATGATGATGAATATAAAAAAATATGTGGAAACTATGCCTATAGGTGCTACCTCTTTAGGGTAGCCATGGTTGTGCAAATAACTTCAAAACTAGCTATAGAAAAATGGAATGTGTGCCCCCAATACATGAATATGAATGCATGCATCCCTTGAGGCTTGTAAAATTGAAATTGAAATTCAAATAAATGCAGTGAGATGACAAGGTTGAATTAACATTGACACATGTCCATCCACCAACAACTTGTAATAAATTAGGGACTCTCCAAAGGAGGTGGTTATGGTAGATAGGAGGTACGACAAGCCCAAATGATAACAAAGAGAAGGCAATGCTATGGGACATACACCCTAGGTAGTCTAAGAAATAGTCTTTAAAAGACTACTAATTGATGGATATTGTTTTCCTTGTGGTCAATTCTAGATAACCTTGAGTTCACATTAAGTATAAAAATATGTTTTTTGCAAGATATGAGTGTAATTGTTCACATTTTCTTCATTGTCATGTTAAATGTGACATTTAAACATTATGTGTATTGTTTTATTTATGTGCATAGATAATTTGTAGGATCTATGGGATTAGCAATTACAAAAATATACATGTTTTATGTCCTTCATCCAAGGATATCTTACCTTGCAATATACTCAATTTTTTGGCGTTGTTTTAAAACATCATTTATATCACATCATATTTTTTTGACAAACTCAACAAGATATGTAAGCTACTCATATCTTATGATGAATCAAATGTTTTTTTTTTCTTCATCATATTGCATCATCAAGAATACCTCATCATCATTTTCTCCTTGTTTTCACAGTAAGTGTAGGTGTTCTTCTCTATGTATATTTTTCCATATCCTTGTTTCCACTACTCACTAATGAAAACTTCATATGAATTGACAAAGTAAGTGTTTTTTTTTTATGTGTAGAGATTTGCATCTCTAATCTCAAACATAACATTTAAATTTTGCAAACCTCAACATAATAATAAAACCTAACTTTCACAGAAATGTTGGCTTACTTTGAGATGCTCTCATTGAGAATTACAAATTCTTCATGTTTCATATAAAATTACAAATTTCTTCCAACCATATAGATGAACTATTCCACTTATAGAGATAAACCATGCCACTTTATATTTCTCTCTTATTAAGCTCTCAAATCCATTTGTTAAAATCAACTTAAATATAATAAATTCCATAACATGCAAAAGGATAACACCAATTAAATACTGAATTCAATTTATTGAAATCAACTATTTTAATAGATTCCATGGCAGAAAAAAAGAAAATAAATATATGGTAGATTATATATATATATAGATTATAACACTCAAATGTGTATTAAATATATCCATTATTCATGTTTTCACTTATTCGGAGTGATTTGTTTACATAACCCTAGAATGTGAATTGAGTACATCCTTTACACCTTTTTAGTGTCACTTTTTCAATTTCCTCAATGCTTCCACGAAACACTTGACAACATAGTTGCATCGACATAAGCTTTTTGAGCATAAACTTGCACCACAACAACGCCCTTATAACTCACAATAAACACTCCCAACGACTGCATGAAAAAAACTTGAATGCTATGTAATCGCCAAATATCTGTAATTACGTTTGAAAGCCACGACTTAAGTGGTTGGACTAGTTATTATAATTTATTATATATAAATTGGAAATTGGAAAATTTATGATTTATTTATTTATTATTATTTTTAAATTATAAAAAATAAAAATATAAAATATATATATATATATAACACAAATCATACTGCATAATAAATTACAGAGGTAAATGTGTAAAATTCATCGGTACTCATAGTGGGTGTCTAGAAGTGTGATTTTTTATTTTTTTTTGTTTCTTTTTCCATAATTTTATAATGAAATTAAATCCTGGATTATCAGTATATGAATTAATTGGAGAACGATTATTGAGCAATGCCTCTGAGAAAGAGGAGAACCCATGAAATGCCACGAGTGATTAAATTTGAAGGGTAGGTTCTAATTTATGTGAGAAGGGTATATAATCATGCAACTCTTCTAAATAAAAAGTTTCCAAAAAAATTGCATTTCAATTGACAACAATAATTTAAATTGACAATTCATAAAAAAACGTGTTAAATAAAATATTACATTTTTAATCAAATTTATTTCTAATAAAATAATTAGTACAATCTAAATGGCTAACTAGCTGAAAAATATTACAATTATAACAACATCAAATAGATATTTGGTCAAATTTGAAAATGTAAATTCATAGAGAAACAAAATTTGTAAATTGTATTAATTCTTTTAAAACTGAAATAATACATTTTGTCCCCAAAACAAAGTTATACTTGAGTTTTTTTATCTATCATATTTCATCTATCCCCAACGCATGTCCTTAAACCAAGGTAACCCCAAAAAGGTTATTATGTAATACATTCGTCAAAAAAACTTTGGAAATTAACTACCACCCCAAAAAGGATACTATGTAATACATATGTCCAAAATTTTTTTGGAAATTAATGACAAACCCCCAAAAGTTGTTCCTTTTGGAAATTAACTGCCACTTTCTCCTTGCAACTTAGCCTTGCACAATATCCTGCAATGATTAAATTCAATATGTTTGAGAAAAGATCATTACAAAAGAAATCGCTGGTGAAATATTTAAAGTAATACCTCAAACATATTCAGAGTAATACCTCTTGTTTATTGATACTAGTATAACCATTGATGTGATGTTAACTATGATCATAAGGGTAATCAATCACAAAATAGACTAGATTACTAGATCATGTTAATTAATGGTTTAGATCTACACTAAAAGAATTACAACCTACAACCACAAACTGAAGTCTAGAAACCTCTGTCAACACTTTAAATCTTCATCTACTAAAACAATATTTAGTAAATTCAAGAGTACAAAGATTGCATTCTATGAGCTAATTCAAACAACAAATAACTAGGAATCATTCTACATAAATCTATAGTCTGGAAATTCAAGACAACAAGCACAATCTCCAACAAATTATCACAATACTCTATTACTGAAAGAAATTACAACACATAAATTCAAATAAATGAGGAGTGGTTCTACCAAGTGTTTTGTAAGGTAAG
>JZKD02S0442486.1:5763-17640 GCA_000966675.3 Picea glauca | reverse complement strand
CATTGTCCTGAAGATGGATCCTGTTTTGGATCCGAAACGTCGACATTCTATTGACCATACTGTGGCTATTCCGACCAATCAAGAAAACCCCAACCACAGAAACATTTTTAATCAAGATAAACTGTCAGATATATTTTGGAGGGATGCAGTATACAGAACTATCTATATTCTAAATAGAGAACAAATCTGACCTAACAGTGACAAAACTCCATATGAATTGTGGAAAGGTAGACCAACAAATGTCAAACACCTTAAGGTTTTTGAAAGAAAATGCTACATAAAAAGAGATGGTGACAACCTTGGCAAGTTTGACTCCAGATGTGATGAAGGTATTTTTCTTGGATACTCCTCTCAAAGAAAAGATTATAGATGTTTAAATCTGAGATTAGAAAAAATTGTTGAAAGTGAAATTGTAAGAGTGGATGATGAAAAGCCTAGAAGAATCAAGATGCAAACAAATGACCAACCAACAATAACAAGCTATAGTGATGAAGAGAAATACAATGAGGACGATAATGTAAAGGAAGAAGAAGAGAAAGAATGTGAGGAAGACAATTGAAAAGAAGAAGAAGAGGAAGCTCCTAGACAAGACACAAAGACCCCCTCGTGATATGTTCAAAAGAACCACCCCGAAGAACTTGGAGAGAACAACAAAGGTGTCCAAACAAGAAGACAATTGATAAGATCTCCTAAACATGTAAATATGTCTCTACTGTCTAAAATAGAACCCAAGAACTTCGAGGAAGATATCAAAGATAAAAACTTGGTTAATGCTATGAATGAAGAATTAGATCAAATTGAGAAAAATGAAACTTGGGAGCTAGTTCCTAGACCAAAAGATAAGAATGTAATTGGCACCAAGTGGGTTTTTAGGAAAAAACTGAATGAAGATGGACAAGTAGTGAGAAATAAGGAAAGACTTGTATGTAAGGGATATGCTCAAGTTGAAGGGGTAGACTTTGATGAAACTTTTTCTCTAGTAGAAACACTAGAAGCCATTAGAATCTTCCTGGAATTTGCAAGCTACAAGTGTATCAAAGTATATACAATGGATGTTAAATATGCATTTCTAAATGGAAATTTGGAAGAGGAATTATTCATTGAACACCTTGAGGTATTTCAGTTGTCAGAAAATCAAGACTATGTGTTCAAACTAAAGAAATCCCTCTATGGTNCTGATTTGGCTTCTCAACTAGAAGAACAGAAGAAAGTTGAAGAGGAAATAATGAGTCAACTACAAAACAAACAAGAAGATTTTGAGATACTTGAAAAATAAATTGCTGCCCTAATGAAGGAAATCGATGTACTTATAGCTGAGCTAAACAACAATAAAAGATTTGAACAATGTTCCATGATGTTAGACAATATGATCAATAATCAAAGATCACCATTTGACAGAAATGGACTTGGTTACAATCCAAACCCCACACTACAAAGAACCAAGGAAGAACCCAAGAGCTATTTTATGGCATTGAAAAATCCCACTAAACAAAATGAGAACACCAATGAAGAAAACCCTGATCAACAAAAGCCAATTGTCCTTCACAAGAAGAATGAATCCAAAAAGGTGATGACACCAAGAAGACCTACTATGAACATGTATGAATATCTCTTTCTTAGTGATTGTTTTTCATGTAACAATTTTGGACATAAGGCAATAGACTACAAATCCCATCCAAGAATGACCCAAGAAGAAATGGAGGCATGTACAATGCTCCAAGAAACAATTATGTGAATAACAAAGTCAAAAATCCTGTTGACAACATAAATAGGAATTCATTTTCTCCATTGTTTAACAATGATATTGAATGTTATAAATGCCACAATTTTGGCCACAAAGCTCAAGATTACAAAATTTGGATACAGACCCCTATTGACCAAAAAACTGTTGTCAACAATACCATCAAAGTATGGAGGAAGAAACAAGAGAAGAATTCTCAGGAAGAATGTGATTTAGCAATGCATGCTCAAAACAAAGAAAGCTATTGGTATATAGACAGTGGATGCTCAAGGCATATGATTGGTGATAAATATTTTTTTCTTATGCTAAAAAGGGAGAAGGGAGGAAGTGTTTCATTTGGAGATAAGAAATATTTCAAGATAATTAGGAAAGGTAAAGTCAGCCTTGGAAGTCAAAAGGCCACAGCAAAAAATGTTCTGCTAGTTGAATATTTAAAGCATGACCTTCTAAGTGTCATCCAACTATGTGACCAAGGACGTTTAATTCCTAGGAACGTAGAATAAGAAAAGAAGACACTGGTAGATTGGTAGCAACAACAATCAAAACTCCAAACAATGTATATATTCTAAATAAAATTAGAAGAAAAGTATATTGTGTGGGATATGCAGATGAAAGATGGTTATGGAATAAGAGAATGGGATACTTAGGCTTTGATAACTCAGTCAAGGTCAATAAAAACTAGACAGTAAGAGGCATGCCAAAAATCATCAGGCCCTCAAACCCAATCTACAAACATTGTCAACATGGAAAACAAACAAGAGTGAGATTCAGAACCAAGGAATATTCAACATCAAGACCATTGGAACTCATCCACACTGATCTCTATGGGCCAACCAAATCATAAATTCTGCAAGGTAACTGTTACTTCATACTGTTCATTGATGATTACACAAGAATGACTTGGGTGGCCTTTCTCAAGCATAAATCATAATCCTTTGGGAAGTTTAAAGCATCCAAAACATTAGTTGAAAATGAAACAGATTAGAAGATAAAATGCCTAAGGTAAGATAGTGGAGGAGAATTCACCTCATATGAGTTTAATGAATTCTGTGAAGATCATGTAATAAGAAGACACTTCTCAGCTGCAAGAATTCCTAAACAAATTGGAGTGACCGAAAGGAAAAACACGACTGTAGAAGAAATGGCCAGAACTATGCTAAATCAAGCTAAACTGTCAGATATATTTTGGAGGGATGCAGTATACACAACTGTCTATATTCTAAATAGAGAACAAATCTGACCTAACAGTGACAAAAATCCATATGAATTGTGGAAAGGTAGACCAACAAATGTCAAACACCTTAAGGTTTTTGAAAGCAAATGCTACATAAAAAGAGATGGTGACAACCTTGGCAAGTTTGACTCCAGATGTGATGAAGGTATTTTTCTTGGATACTCCTCTCAAAGAAAAGATTATAGATGTTTAAATATGAGATTAGAAAAAAATGTTGAAAGTGAAATTGTAAGAGTGGATGATGAAAATCCTAGAAGAATCAAGATGCAAACAAATGACCAACCAACAATAACAAGCTATAGTGATGAAGAGAAATACAATGAGGACGATAATGTAAAGGAAGAAGAAGAGAAAGAATGTGAGGAAGACAATTGAAAAGAAGAAGAAGAGGAAGCTCCTAGACAAGACACAAAGACCCCCTCGTGATATGTTCAAAAGAACCACCCCGAAGAACTTGGAGAGAACAACAAAGGTGTCCAAACAAGAAGACAATTGATAAGATCTCCTAAACATGTAAATATGTCTCTACTGTCTAAAATAGAACCCAAGAACTTCGAGGAAGATATCAAAGATAAAAACTTGGTTAATGCTATGAATGAAGAATTAGATCAAATTGAGAAAAATGAAACTTGGGAGCTAGTTCCTAGACCAAAAGATAAGAATGTAATTGGCACCAAGTGGGTTTTTAGGAAAAAACTGAATGAAGATGGACAAGTAGTGAGAAATAAGGAAAGACTTGTATGTAAGGGATATGCTCAAGTTGAAGGGGTAGACTTTGATGAAACTTTTTCTCTAGTAGAAACACTAGAAGCCATTAGAATCTTCCTGGAATTTGCAAGCTACAAGTGTATCAAAGTATATACAATGGATGTTAAATATGCATTTCTAAATGGAAATTTGGAAGAGGAATTATTCATTGAACACCTTGAGGTATTTCAGTTGTCAGAAAATCAAGACTATGTGTTCAAACTAAAGAAATCCCTCTATGGTMTGAAGCAARMACTTAGAGCTTGGTACTCAAGGCTTGATAAGTACCTACAACAACATGGATTCAAGAGAGGAACTGCAGAAACAAATATTTACATCAAAGAAGAAAATTGAAATATGATTATCATTGTGGTCTATCTAGATGATATCATCTTTAGAAGCGACTTTGATAATTTGAGTCAAAGGTTCTCAAAGAACATGCAAACAAAATTTGAGATTTCCATGCTTGGTGAGTTGTCCTTCTTTCTAGGTCTGCAAATCTCTCATTCAAATAAATGCATATTTATTTCTCAAACAAAACACATTAAGGAGATGTTAAAGAAGTTCAAAATGGAAGATTTCAAGCCTGTCAATACTCCCATGATAACGTGTTGCAAACTAAGTAAGGATGATGAATCACCAGAGGCATATCACACCATGTATAGATCAATTATTGGTAGCATTTTATATGTAACTGCATCAAGGCTTGATGTTATGAAAGCTATTGGATTGGTTGCAAGATTTCAATCTACACCAAACGAATCACATGTGATGGCAGTCAAATGAATTCTCAGATACTTGAAGAGCACAATGGATTTTGGACTGTGGTATCCAAAAGGAGAAAAAATTGCTCTAACAACATACATCGATGCAGATTGGATAGGTAGTGTTGATGAAAGGAAAAACAAAAGTGGTGGAACATTCTTCTTGGGAAGCTGTTTAGTATCCTGGTTAAGCAAGAAACAATCCCCAATCTCTTTATCCACAGTAGAAGCAAAGTACATTGCAACAACATCACGCTGTACACAAATCCTTTGGATGAAGC
This sequence comes from Picea glauca, assembly GCA_000966675.3. Classification (NCBI taxonomy): domain Eukaryota; kingdom Viridiplantae; phylum Streptophyta; class Pinopsida; order Pinales; family Pinaceae; genus Picea; species Picea glauca. The sequence goes on along the minus strand of JZKD02S0442486.1, from coordinate 12,873 downwards.
AAGCCCTGCAAGACCTTAAGGTAGAATACAAGCAACCGATTTCTATACTATGTAACAACACTAATGCCATAAACATTTCCAAGAATCTAGTGATGCACTCAAAGACAAAACATATCTCAATCAAATATCATTTTTTGAGGGAACAGGTGAATGATAAGATTGTCAAGTCGGAGTAGGTTCCTACCAAGGAACACATTGCAGATATGTTTACCAAACCCCTACCTAGAGGTAGATTTGAGTATCTCCGATGGGAGATGGGAGTCATTCCAAATTCTCAGTTAAGAGTTCAGTTGAAAGCTGTTGGGAGCTCAACATAACCAAAATCTCATGGGGTGAGTGCATATGATTGCATGTTGCAGAGATAGAAATGTCTGAAGATCAATACTGAGAAGTACTATCCCAGGGGGAGTCAAAACAACCCATGGAAAAATCAATGCAAACAAAGTGTATTCAGAAGACTGCCAAAAAGAGGTTTTTAGCAGCACCCACAATACACCGACTACATAGACAACAACATCCTTGATAAGGAAAGTCTGCATGGAGATAGGAGAAAGGTCAACAATTCTGAAGTAGCCCTTGAAATACACAAGACAAAATTTATAATCCTCAAGGGGAGAGTCATTGGCATGAGGAATTGCATAAAGGTAGAGAAGATTAAAGGGATCCTTGTCATTGTTGTCAAAGGGGGAGAGAATGAAGTAAAACATCAGTCAACAAAACTATGCAATGGAGTGACACATGGGAAGAAAATACATAAATAAAATGATTTCTGAATCATGACTAATACCCATAGGGGGAATAAGAGATATACACACAGGGGGAGTAAGATATGTTTTACTCAGTGGTTGGCATCAATGACAAGGGGGATATTGTTGGATAGTTTGTGTCATTGATGTCAACACTGTAAGGGGATGTTGTTGGATAAGCTTGTGTCATTAATGAAAACACTGTAGGGGGACTAACAAAGTGTAGTCCACACTGAAGGTCTCCTATCATCCACCAAGCTGATGCCTACATGAGGAACATAACAAGAGTCTACATGCATGCACTAGGGGGACTAGCAAAGTGCAGTCCACACTAAAGTTCTCCTATCATCCACCAAGATGACGCCTATGTGAAGAGAAGAACAAGAGTTTTCATGCATGCACAATCATGTTCAAACCTATGACCAACAAGGAAATTCAATTTCCATAACATATCCATGTAAAAAATCAATGGTAAAAAATTAATGAATCAAACGATGGTAATAAATTGATGGAAATAATATCCACGGTGGTAATAAATCCATGTGGAAGGATCACAGTGTGGCGACATGGCAGAACTAGGATCATTGATTGTTATAGAGCAATGGTAGGTGTGAATGACAAAGCCACTAATTGCAATAAGCCTCTAATATGACATAACCACTATCTATAGCAGAACTGCTAATTTGATCAATGAGGAGAAAGATCGACCATTGATCATAGAATGGATCAACGATGATCCATTAAATATCGTATGGCCCACAACAAGAACATTGGAAATAGTATTAAAGAAGATCAGAGGATGGAGATATTGTCATCCATCGAGAGAGGATATCAACAACTCTTGTCAAATTGTGGGCGACCAATTACCACATGAGTTAATAGAAATCCCCCACCCCCCCACAATTTCAACATATGCTCAAATGAAAAGAAACATGTTGGCTTATTGTTTATTATGCCCCCCTTGCCTCAAGATTTGAGTCAAGGGTTTACCCCCCGCAATAAAATCTCATGGTCTCACACGCTTGGTTCTATGCCCATTGGGCCAACTCAAGTAACAAAAAAAAATCCCCGAGGGGATTACACTCTGTGTGAACATTCTATTGACGACTTGGCACTCTGGTTGGCTCGAAGGATGAATCGGGTCCACATTCATCGTAAAATAAATCCACAAAATTAAATTGAAACCATATATATGTATAATGAAGATGAATAAAAGAGGGGTGAGGTGAAGAAAAGGGAGCTATGATATAACCTGTTCAAAAGTGAACGCAGAGGAGCGCAACTGTGAAGATGAATTAACAACCGAGGAGTGTCAATATGGTGATTTCAGGCTAACGAAAAAACAAATAAACAAGGAAGATGGAATTCTGGACATTCTAAGTGACTGAAGACCTATTCTGTGCATTGAAATTTCAAGGAAATGATTGAAAGGTATGGTGACATAAAATTTAGAGGAGTAATTTCGATGAACATGAGCTTAATTAAGGTATAAGGATTGCAATAAGAAGAAAAAATAATAATAATAAGATTTGGTACAGTTATGATAGTTCTGTATAGATGTAACTCTATTCTAGAAGCTTTTGAAAGACTGCTTTATATCAAGAAGAATAATATAAATGTAGTACAACAATTTCTTGTGAAAAAATGCAAAATTAAGGGTGGCAGGGTGGAGCAAGGAAAGATTGATTTGAAGCTCAATTTGCAGGTTGGTGCCTACAAAGGATTGGTGTCCTCATCCATTTGTAGGTTGGCGCATGTTTTTAGGTTGGTGCCTACAGAGGATTGGTGTCCTCATCCATTTACAAGTTGGTGCCTATTTGTACGTTGGTGCATACATAGGATTGGTGTCCTCATTGACAATTAATCTTACATGAATTGATATTCATTTATAGATATTTGTAAGGTCTTCACAATTTTGGTTTCCACCTCTATACATGTAAATGTGTTGAACACTATCTATGATTACGATGAGTACATTTCTGGTATAATTGACTGCAAGTAGAAATCCTAACTATGTTTTAAAATTAGATCAAAATAAAAATTATTAAAAGTATATAGTACTGATTCATCCCCCGTCTCAGTACTATCAAACATTTCAACGGTTAGTACCTAGTAGAAGACATCCATGGACAAGTGTAAATTGATTATTTAAATATAAATATCACAACAAACTTGAAATCTTAGGAAACGCCGAAAACGTAAATACTCACAACGTTTGCGATCAACCATTTTATTCCTTGTTGTCTTGTCTTATGTGATGAATGGATACTATTTTTTTTTTCTTTTCTACAATAAAACAATTGAAAATTATTATTTCACATGATACTTAAATTCAATGTACAGAAAATAAAAAAAAATGATTACATACCTCTAATGCACATTGTAGTTTGGATGGATCCTCTTGTGACGAAATTATGTTCATTTCTTTTAACATCTTATTATACACTTTTTTGGACATCCCTACTGACATGTCTTTGTTTTCCCCTTGTTTGTCCCTTAGAAATTTCAAATTCTCCCTGGAAAAAAATATAAAAATATTATTATTTAAAAAAAGAAAAGAACCCAATGCGTATATTAAGATAATTCGCACCAAGGTATTAACAAGATATGTATGCACCAGAGCATCATACATACATATACACACATTTATAGTATAATAGTGTTGTTGCAAAATTGAAAACATTTTACAAATTTTTATGTTCAGCCAGTTCTTTATGAATTAAGAAACACACGACTTCCTAAGTACTATTTATTACGCATCATTAAGCATTGAAGAAATTTAAGAAATGGTGATTTCCATATAAAACAATGATTTTTCCATTTTAAACTCAACGATGCGCTTTCTAATGAGATTTTCCTCCCCCAGATGGGATGACAACTGACACATATGCACCGTAGGCAGTGAATACTCCCCACCACCACCCTTCCTCTCCGTCGATTCAACATGAGCAACATTCAATCGAGGAGGATGGTAGTGTGCCTGCATAATGTGGAAGTTTTAATGGTTCACACACATCGAAGGCCAAGGTTTCACAGAGCAAGTACGAGGTGGTTGAGCACTGTCAACTCAGTCTTAATGACACTTTTCACTGTCAACTCGGTTGTTTTTATGGAGACAAGGCATGGTTATTACCATTTTTCCCTAGTCTGGCTGTTAGTTTTCTCCTCCCCTTCTAGTTTTTTCTCCCTCCCGTGGCCTCCTCCCCTTCTGGATGTCATTATCGCTTCTACCATTCCAATGCCATGTGAGAGGGGCTAACCGAAACATGGGCCAAGTTACTACAATTTTGTGGCCAGACATTGTTGACCTGAACCCTCCTCTACACTAATTTCACCTCCTCTCTCTAACATAGACCTTGTTGGTTCTTCCTTGGAGATTTCCCCATCTTCTGATAAAATATGGATGGAAGATGACAGTGCCATGACTTATGTCGAGGAAGAAATCCCTCTGGTTCCTCCTCAAGTACCTCCAGATTCTCTCCTGTTCTCTACCTCAGACCTTCAAGCTCCCCCTCAAAATTTCGAAGGACAATATCAGGGAGTTGACCCCGCTTTAGATATGGAAAAATTTCCAGTGGAGGAAGAGACCCCTCCAACTTGGTATGATGAACTAATTCTGGTGACAACTCAATCTACCAATGAGCCTCAAACTACTATAGAATCTGTGCTAGATGCACCCAACACTTTCCGTTACATAGAAGAACACCTGCAACTCATCTTCGACATGAGAAGGGACGCGGTTGATCAACTTCAACATCATAATATCTTCTGTCGTCGCCTGGATGCTCTGTTTGACCCTCTTTTAGGCAATCCTGTCAAGTGTAGATGCCCAACCTATTGTCAACCTTATGTGTTCGCTCCTGTGCGACCACAACCTTCTATTGACGATGACAACCTAGGTTCATGTAGTGTTTAGTTTTATTTTCTGTTGCTTTGCATCATTGTTCAGAGCGGCCATAGTTTCATCTATGTTTAGGACTAGTTTTGTTTTCCATTTTTTCTCAAACATTAATAAAAACATGAATGTTTGATCTCGACGGACACCTGTTCTGGTTTGAATATGTATGACAGAACATGTGGCAAGTTTATCCATGTGTACTGATATGCAGAACATTTAAGGTAATACAATTTTACTTACAGAAAAAACGATGCACTTTGTAATAAATGTGCACCGGTGCGTGTTTTGGTAAAATACACACTGCCAAACACAAAAAGGATTTTTAATAATATTTCTAATTGAAATAAAGTGGTGTTGTTGACAAACAAACACGCTTTGGTGCGCTTACTGTGTAAATAGCGCACCAGTCATCGCGAAGGTGCCTTTTAAAAACAAAAAACAATAATGACATGAGGGTTTAAGATCCAATGCAATGAGTGGTTTCATTGCAATGGATAAGAAACACCCATATATAAATAACCAAACCCTATAAATAAATTGTGCTTAAAAAAATCTTCTTGTGAAATATAAAAGGAGAAAACAAAAGAACAATCTGGAAATTAGGCCTTCCAATACTAAAGGTAACTATGGAACCCTTTTTTATGTTTGGGAACAGACTGAAAATTGTTTGAATCAAATAAGAGAATGATCAAGATGATTAATCAAATGAAATGATATAACTAAAATTTCTACTCTGTAGATTTCTATGTGATCTACAATATTCCCCCTCGAATTTGGCTCTTCAGAAAAACCCACCCACTTAGAAATCTTTGCTGATAAATCAGTGTTACACAAATATCCTCTCTAAAATTTGGCAAACAATAAAATAATGAATAGGGTTTTCCTTTATAAACACAAAAAGTCATCCCCACTCATTTTTTCCTTGTATATTTTGATACATTGATGATAAACGCGTGCACACTTTTTTTCAGAAGTTACATTTTTTCGGTGCGTTATTCTGTGCGTAACACATAGGTGCGATATTCCCAACGCACCAGCGTGGTATGCATAACACACAAATTTATTTTCATAATAAATTTCAAAGTATTGACAGTAAGCATGCGTTATTTTTCTAACTTGCTTCAATTGTTGTGATAGACAGTTTGAAACGCACCGGTGCGACATGTAATTAATAACACACCAGGGAAGTGTGTAAGTAATAATGCTCCATAATAAAGTTACATTTACATAATGCAAATGAAGGGGAGGGAAGGAGGAAGAGAGTGAGAGAGGGGCTGAGCATAAAATTCACATTTTCTATGTTTGAGAAGGATATTTTTAGGGATTGATTAACGTTTTCAGATTTTGTAAAGCCAGATTGAGATTTCTTGTATAGACGGGCAGAAAAAAAATAGTGATATTGTAGAAAAAAAAATGAATTTTTAAGTGCGCTATCAAGTTATAAAAGTTATTCGAAGTTAATTTTGGAGTTGGATTGATATATGCTACCCAAGATGGTAATTTTTGGTTCAAATGCAAGGAAAAAATTCTTATAATATCAAAAGGTCAATTCTTTATTTTCCAGCGTCACCTCATTACGTATCTTTGTAACTCCTTCAAGTTCTCTCACGTTGATTGTAGTATGTCTAGATTTTATTGATAATTCATTTATCTCATTGAATTTATGTTATGTATGCAGGTGCAGTTTAATAATTGTTCATTGAATTTTGTAGGATCAAGATTCAGGATCAAGTTCAAATGCTCAAGATATTCCCGTGGTCCCAAAATTCCGCAAGCTCTTATCAGGAGAAAGATACCACAATCAGATGTTTGATGAAAATTGACAACTTCTTTACACTACCAATCCTAACATGCGATCTTCCTGCAATCGGCCTGGGTCAACGATATTACACCATAAATTTGATCTATTTTATGTAGATAACCCCGTAGGGTGTAAGAAAAATATCTTTGAGTAATTGTATTTTTGGATTTTTAATGGAACTAATGTAAATGGATTTCTTAATTAGACATTTGTTTTATAAAAATGTTGGTTTCATGTTTATTATTGGGAATAAAATGTCCATGCTTTTAATAAGTGTTTGGTATAATGTTTGAACATATTAAAAGCATTGTGTTACTAATATTATCAATGCAATGTTCAATATTTTTACAATCAATATTCTGATGATGAGCAACCTATCTACAATCTACCGTTGCACCCCACTACAATGTCAAGTCACGAGCTTGCTGCTAAATGAAAAGATCTTGGAGAGGAAGCATACCGAGAATGGCTGAAATAACCACCTATTCAATTCCCACTACATCTCGAGTCAACAATTCAAAACCTCGATAGTAACACTAGTTCTTCACATGTTGGGGATGAAGGCAATGATATAGAGGTTGGTATGGATGATTTCTTGCAGGATACCCAGGCCATGGAGGGAATGTTCTTAGATGCATTCTAGTAAAATGAACTAGGAGATGATG
>JZKD02S0442442.1:0-17640 GCA_000966675.3 Picea glauca | reverse complement strand
CTTTTTCATGGTACATGATTTGATAGGTGCAAAATAGTTTGACAACTTTTCTGCATCACCTTAGTTGTTGGTGACTCTGACTATTTATATCAATGCATTCTTTTTAAAAAAAAAATTCTAAAGTCATTTTTTTTGTCAAAATCATGTTTTTAGCTACAATTTGATTGTACCTTTTCTTTTTTGAAAGCAAAGTAACAAGGCAATATTTATTTTTCACAATCTCAAGAGTCCCTTACAAATTTGATGCTTTATACCCCAACATTTCATGCCAAATATTCTTGGCCTCTTCTGAATTGCCCTTCCTACAGAGCTTCTCGGTTGATATATTACATGTAATAACATTCCAAACATGGCCTTTTGACCAAAAAGGAAGAAATAATTCTACAACTACATGACATTGACCTTCATCACAAAGAAAACCCACGAGGGTATGGCATGTAACTTCATCCAAGGCATAACCCTTCTCCATCACATTGTGCAAGAGCTCTGTAGCCTGCTCTATTCTACAACTCTCACAAAGACTCATAAGAAAATTATTGATGGTTGTAGTATCAACAGATTACTGTTTTTTGCCTTTTTTTTTATGGATGATGTTGATGTTGGGGAATATTATGAACAATATGATATATTAGGAATTTCTAGGTAGAGTACTACCAAACTTTGGTATTTTTGAGTTTGTGGAATTCACCAGAGATTGTGTAAATTGTACCTAATCTCACATGTACATGTGACTATATATAAAAATCATTTTTCTTGGAAAACAAATGAGATTGTATTGAATTCCTATCTGTCAAAAACATTTGCAAATATTTGTGAGAGTTTATTATCACTTTCAATATGAATTTTTTGTGCACTAGTTTCTTTTTTTATTTGCCAGAACTCCTAGTAAAGGCTCCACTTTATAACAACTCTATAGATTCATTTGCATAAGAAGAGTCCAGAAAGGGTTATTGTAACTTCAAAATTGTATAGTTGCCAATAAATGATTTTGAGAAGAAAATTTGATAGTATTACTTTAGTCTTTTCAATTAAAGGTAAAACTCACAAATATTGGAAGGACACACAACACATATTGATCTGTTATAAACACAACACCTTCTGTTGTCTATCGTGAGTTCTTGAACTTAGATAGCTTGCAAATTTACTTGGGAGAGTTTGGACTTCCTCTAAAGGTATACTTGTCTTGTCATCAAAGCCCTCATATTTTCAAGTTTGAAAGTACAAATGAAGTTATAAACTCATTTCCGTGAAGATTATTGTGAATCATATGTTCTTAAAGTATTTGGGTATTTTGGTAAATGGTGAATGATTATAAGTCATACTCTATGATGATTTCTTCATTTGTTTGACAAGATGGTTGATGGTTATGGTCCTTACCATTATGATGTAGATTTCCCGAGTTTTGAAAGTCATAGAAATTTTAACCATGATTTCATTCTTGTTGTAGCAAAAAAATGGCACAAACTGGATGCAGATTTCTCTTATTAAGAGAACATCAACCTATGAAGATGTATAACGCTATTATCATTTACATGTTCTCTATAAATATATTATTCAAATTCATGACTTCCCTTGGCCTCTTTCGCAGGAATTTCAATATGATTGATAATATAGAAGGTAAGTGTAGACGCTTTGATTGATAACCTAGAATTTAAAGTGTAGGGCCATGGGATTCTGATTGTATCAACTCAGTAGAGTTACCTGGATTTGGGTTCAAGCTTTAAATTTTCTTGGATTCATTGAAAAGGTATGTTCTAGTTGTAGTGCATTTGTTTTCTGGATTCAGTTAAGCAAGGAATCCACCAAAAGCTATCATGTTTTATGCTTTGAGCGCTAAAAGCATTCGATGTTTGCTGAGGAGCCAAACCCAAAAAATTATTGGTCAAAAACATCTATTGCATGTTGAATAATAAGACTGATTAAGGGGAGTCCAAATAGAAAATAAAGCCACAGGAATGGTTGAGAGGAGTCCAAATAGCAGACAAAAACACTTGTACATGTCATAAAAAAATTAACACTTGTGTTCAATTAAAACTTTCTAAAATTCAATATTTTTGGAAGTTTGGTTCATGTTTGTTATAATTGACTGAATACTCAAAAATGAATTTGAAACAACAAATTTAACATAATTCCATGGAAGAAAACAGGAAAATTTTAAAATGCAAGGGATTTTGGTTAGAGTGCAGAGGTGTATGGTATAAGGAAAACAAGAATTTTGAGTTTCGCAATGTAGAAGTGCTATATGTGCTGGGATTTGTAGGTTGAAGGATATTGTATATATGTTGATGTATCAGATCAATCCTAGTAGAAAAAATCACTGATCTATTTTGCCTAGACAGGCTGCTTTCAAACATTAACCATGTGGCCTACTATTCATATTATGCGACCTGAAAGTCCACTTATGATCTGAGTCCTTGTTGGTGGTTCAAATATTTTGTGACCTTGTTTTTACAGTTATTCCTCACAAATGCAGTTAGCAGCATGTACAAAAAGGATTTTTCTTCCCAATTATTTCCTACGCATTACATCCATTCTACATGAATTGTTATTTTGAAAAGTTCTTTCAATGCTAAGATTGTATTCTGAATGCCTTTCCTTGTTGTCTGTGCTTTAATGTCTTTAGATAATTGAAATGGATATGTATAGGTACCATGGGCACTCAATTTCAAATCCATGAAGTACTTACAGAACCTGAGATGAAATATCAAGTATTAGACAGGTACTGCCAACTATTTGAAATTTACAACTTAATGCATCAAAACATCTCCTGCTTCTAGGCTTTATAATGACAGACTGAATTGAATATGGGTATATTTTGGTGGTTTTCATTGCAGGAATGTGATCTGATTGAAAGGGTCTGTAAACTTGTGGTAGCTCATAACATATCCACAACAACTAAATTGAAGGTACCAAAAGGATTCAATAGATATTATTTTTCCCCATCATGATTTTTTTGTATTTTGGCTTAAATGCTTTTGATCATATTCACCTAGTCTGCAAGGTTTGCAATTCAATATAGGTTGTAATGATTTGATGTAACTTGAATTTTGTATAGGATATTGAAAAGGAAGAAAAAAAAGAAGTTGATGATGCAATTTCCCCGGTGAAGGTAAATACAATGTTTGGAATATCTGGAAATTATGTTTACATTTTTCATTCTTTGTTAAAAGTTTCTAGGTTACCTCTTCATTTTAAAGACCATACATTAGCCAAAAGTTTTGACTTCAATAATTTTTCAATAATGTTTTGCATCAAGCAGGAATGTTCAGTGCCAGATTCTTTAGAGCCTTTTTCTCATGTATACATAAAGGGGTTTGGGACCGAGGTATCCAATATCTTGACCTTTTTGGGTAAATATATTGTAGTTTCTTTTTTTTCAATCATAAACTCATCATTCAGGTGTCTCTTTTTGATAATGCAGGCATTCGCTGCAGATAGGAAGGAACTGAAAGGTTTATTGCCTTGATGAATGTTCTTTACAGAGTCCAATTTTTTTGATTTATAGTTGAATAGAAAATAAGAAAGCAAATGTTAAGTGGAATTTATATCATTATTCATTGGTGTAAGGAGTTGTTGGGTCAATTCTTCATGTTGAAATATTTAATTGACTAGTGTATTCCATGGGAAGATACTCTGACAAGAAATATTTTGGTATTGTTGTTACTACTATGGCTTCATTTTTTGTTGGCTTTTAACCATTTCACAGGAAGACAGTTCAAACTTCATATAAGAAAATGAACTGAAATATATTTCTGCATGTTTCTCCAACTTTTCCTTTCACTAGTCTATTCTATATTAACAACATTGCCTACCTATTATACCAGATGTTCAACTCCCATTATTTTTATGTATACGATGGTTATCATGTGCATTTGAATTTAAGTACTAGGCATTTTATAAATTAATCAGAAGAATCCCATTTAATGGGTAACAGAAGCAGCTAAAGATATTGGTGCAATGTTGTTTCTCATGCTTAATATGCGCTTTAGATCATGGGGTGTTGCCCTCTTCTATTTGACCTCAAAGTGATTTGTGCAGAACTATGTTGATAACTCCTTTCAGAGGAAATAGAATTATGACCCATGTTTGTCTGTTCCTCGAGTCTTGTCCAAGTGTTTCTTAAAGCTAAAGATCAAATACATTTGTTTCCTCTTCGAGGGCTAGTGTTTGTAAGTTCTATTACTTCACACATGGTGGGAAGTTCAACGGGATCGTGTGAGGGTTTGAGGATGGCATCATGATGTTATGGGTAGTTATTTGTTTCTAGAATTGATTCAGCCATAGACATAAAAACGTTTATTAATCAACTCCATACATAATATTGGAGTGGGAATCAACTTCATTTTGACATTCCTTCTGACTAGTAGGGAATCCAAATGCATTTCAATTCTTTTCTTTGATTTTTCTAGAAAAATGATCAAATTAGCCTTCTGCATATTATGGATCAAACCCGATTCACTATCTACCTGTCATTTTTTATTGAAAATGTTGAATATTAAACCTCATTCACTATCTACCTGTCATTTTTTATTGAAAATATTGAATATGTTCAAATGGACATTTGTTTGAATGGCCACCCATACTTGTGAAGTTTATTTTTTACCTTTATGTTTGATGAGAGCTATGATTAAGAGTTGGCTGATTGTAGAAATGTTCCATCTATGTTGGAGTTTGTGAACTTCTATCGATTATACAAGTTGGGAGGTTGGGTGCATTTCAAAGGAAAAGTTTGACATAACTAATTGCCTTTTTCATCACTACTAAAGTTGAGGAAAGCAGGGCAATATGCCCTAACTTGGAACTCAAAAGATGAACCTTTTTGAAGGAATTGTCAGAAAAAAAAAAAGTTATTTACCACCCATATTTGTGAATTCTATTTTTCACCCTTATGTTTGATGAGAGCTATGGTTGAGAGTAGGCTAGTTGGTAGTACTTTTCCATCTATGCTTGACTTCATGAAGTTCTTTTGATTATGAAAGTTGGGAGGTTGACTGCATTTCTCAAGCAAAGTTTGACAAAACTAATAGCCATTTTCCTAGCTGTTGAAGTTTAGGAAGGTAGAGCAATATACCTTTTAACTTGGAACCAAAAGGATCAACCTTCTTGAAGGAATTGTTAAATATTTAATGTGCATTTTAAAAAATATGCCATTCTCTGTATAGTCTAATTTTTTTCTTCTCAAGGACAAGAATTAGATTGAATTATCTATTTTTTTTTCTTTTCAAGGAGAATTAATATATTGAATTATATCATGGGATTTTTATAGTAAAAATTTAGATGAAAATTTGTCTTAAAACATATCCATGCCAATTTTCCTTTATAACGTTTGATTTTGCATTGGCAAATCTCGGGGCTCAAATCAAGCTTTGTGCATATTATATACCCACATTCTCACTGTGGCATGTGGCTTGGAAGGTCTAAATGGATGTATAGGGAGGTCCATACGAGTTGCTTCTTGGAAGTTCTGCACCACCAAGTGAATTGCTAAAAACACCATCTAGTTCTACAAAAATTACTTGTGTTGATGTGGTCACCAACTTTCCACTCCCTATCTAGCATGATGTTTTGGTTCCCTTGGGTGGCTTGCAACATTGTTATTGGTGTGTGCCATGTGCATGTGGGTGGAGTGAAGGTGGTTGTTGGATTCCCTTTGGTTTATCTATAACTACAGTCAAATTTTCGTCAGCACTCTGAATGGGCATGCTTTGTGATGGACACTGGTAATTCAAGGAATGGATGTGTATCCCTATAGGAAATTTCACATGCTCTTGTCTCTATGTGGAATGGCAAGAGAATGATTGTGTGGTATCTAGATTGTCTATGGTCGGTTAATGCATTTGTGGTTGTGGAAGGTGTGGTCCTATGTTGGTAGGGATCGGTGTTGGAATTTTCCTTCACCTTTTCTTGTTAATGATTTTTTTGACATTTTGAATGTCCATATTCCTCGTCAAAAAACTCTTTGTCTAAAACTATGGCCTTCAAAAGATCCATCCTAAGGGGTGACTACAATTTGAAATTGATCAACACTATCAATGAGTGTTACCAATGTTTTGTCTAAAACTATTCTCTTCAAAAGAGACATCCTAAGTGGCAATTGCGACTTAAGATTGATCAACATTGTACAAGTGTTACCACTATCATTGGCTTCAAGTCCACATGCTTTGCTTTGTGAACCTTTTTTTTTCGTTTGAATTGCTTTTGGTAAACTAAAAGAATTTCATTTGATTGTGTGTTGGAAAAGGTCGGGGCTCAAATGGAACTTTATGTGTATTATGTAACCACATTCTCACTGTGGCTTGGAAGGTCTATATGGTTGTCTTGGGAGCATTGCAAAACCAAGTGAATTGCTAAAAACATCTTGTTGTACAAAAAAATAATTGCATTGATGTGGTCACCAACTTTTTTTCTCCCTATCTAGCATGATGTTTTGGCTGGCTTGGGTGGCTTGAAATATTGTTATTGGTGTGTGCCATTTGGAGTGGTTGTTGGATGGTTTTTAGGTTATCTGTAACCACAGTCAAAGGTTTGTTGGATATTTGAATGGGCGTGCTTTGTGATGGGCAATGGGAATTTGAGGATTGGGTGTGTATCCCTATAGAAAATTTCTACATGTTCTTGTCTATATGTGGAATGGTGGGAGAATGATTGCATCATTGTTAGATTGTCTATGGTTGGTTGATGCATTTGTCATTGTGCAAGGTGTGGCTCTATGCTGGTTTGGATTAATGTTGGAATTTTCCTTGACCTCTTCATGTTAGTGATTTTTTTGACATTTTGTATGTCTATATTCCTTGCCATATAACACTTTGTTGAAATATATGCCCTTCAAAAGAGAACCTAATGGGTGACTACAAGTTAAGATTGATCAACACTAGCAGCGTGTGTTATCGAGGTTTAGTCTAAAACTATGCTCTTCAAAAGATACATTCAAAGTAGTAATTGTGACTCAATATTGTTCAACATTTGTAGTGTTACCACTATCTATTACTTCTAGTCCACATGTTTTTCTCAATGAACCCTTTTTTTGTTTGAAGTGTGTTTGGTCAACCACAAGAATTTCATCGATGGACTTGTTTAATCAAAATTTGGCTAAGCAACCATGTTCAAGGGGAATCTAATTCATAAAATCCACTTATCCAATGCATTTGGTCCCATCCACATGAAATGGCTTCTTACGGAGGCAACAACATGATACAAACTAGATTTGAACTTGGTTGGGGCGACTACAACTTCTCTTAACAACCCGTTTACCCCTTTCACTATGCTCTGAACTTTGAGTAGCATCTCTATAGTGTTGGCAAAATACTTGCCAAAAAGTACATTGCAGAGGCAACCTTGGGGTGGAAAATGAATAAGATTAATGCCCTCCATATATAAAGTTCTAATTAAAACCTTAGTAGCGAAAAATCTGAAAAAATGTAGATTTCAATACTACCACTGAGAGAAATAGAGATCAAACGTCATTAACAATTTAAATTATTAAAAACCTACAAGTCTTAAGCAATTTTATGCCAAAAATACTTCAATGTGATTACAAAGATTGGAAAGCTCTAGGACTTTGTATGAAGACAACAAATAGGTGATAGGGGTGAATTCTTTTGAAATATTCATGAGGTGGCTCACTCCCTGGACTGATCCACCAAAACAACAAAAGAATTGTGTAACAACCTACCTTTTGGAGTGCTAATGTTTTGCAAGATTTTGAGAAATTCAATATCGCTATTAAATAAAACAAATTGAATTCCCCCCATCCTAGATTGAAATTTTTTAATCAAGGACCAAGATCAAGCATGAATCTGGTGATGAAGCTTCACATAGGCAGATAAGCATGCAATGCTTATATAGCAGCTTGAAAGGATTGTGTGTTGTAAGAACATTGATTATGCACAACAAACACATAGATGATAATGTGGAAGGGTATGGAAGTGATTCAATGGATAATTTTACAATGACAAGGGTTTAAAACCGACAAACGCCAATTGAAGACATATCCTTTATTAAAATCCAAATGTCAACATTGTAAATAACAAAGCAATATTGGTGCCAATGGAGTAGAACTCTATTCGTTCCAATTGAAATCACTTTCCATTCATTTCCTTAATTCAATTGAAACCACTTTCCATTCATTTCCTTAATTCAATTGAAACAACGAGATATGTGTTAACTTACCCCAATCTGCATACAAGACTACAAATTCAAGCTTCAAACTTAAACCTGAAGTGTTCAAGATGTCTCCAATCATTTCTCAATGATTTTAAAGCTCCCAAATAATTCCAAAATCAATAGGAACATGTTCTAACAATGATGTAGAAGATGAACCCTATGCTTATGAAATGATAATTTGAGCCAATGGGGAGACAAGTTTCTTCTATCAAAGACAAAGCACAAATGAGGTTGTTAAAACTCTATTTTCCTCAGTCTCTAGGAATGGTTTAGCTGGAGAATACAAAATGGATTTCTTGAGAGGTTGACCATGAGTGATAGTCATATCTCCTTATCTACAACTACTGTAAGCATCAACTATTTCCAATAAATCTCTACCAAGGATCAAAGGAAATTCACCTAGTCTAGATTTTGTCCGTAGCACCATGAAGTCTGGAGGGTGCTCCCATGAGTCTATTGAGACCACAGTGTCCTCCAACATCCCTTCTGGCTTAACAGTATATCAGTCAACCATATGGAGAATAGTAGGGGTTTTCCTTCATAGCTTTTAGAGCTTTAGTTTTTCCATGGTTTCTTTAGTAATGAAATTGTTGGCTGCTCCTAGGTTAATCAAAGTGTTTTATATCAGGATATCAGTTGATTGCTTATTTGAATGTATACTACAGGGATGCCTAGATCGAAATATTTGGGAGTAAGAACTTTCCCCAGAATAATATCAGCAAGTCGATCTATGACATGGATGGTCTATGGATCTTTCCTCTTCCTCCTTGTTTCTTTAGGCATAGATCTCTAAAATCCTTGTTGTTGATAGGAACATATTTGATTGCTTGGATCAGAGGAATTTTGAGACATAAGTTATGAATTTTTGCTAAGAATTCAAAATTTGGCTTATGGGTTGTCTCACTCTGTTCCAATAGTTTTGGAAAAGGTGGATTGTCTTTTGGTTTGTTTCGTACTTGCTGAGCAAAAAGTTGTTGTGGCTAATCTTGATAAGACCCCCTTTACCATTGGAAGTTATTCTCCCTCCTCAACCAACCTTTCCTAAGACCGATGATATAGATTTAAATATTGATATGGCTAGTATCTTAGCAAAGGTTAATGTACCTGTTCCTCTCAGTATTGATATTGTATTTTTTTTAAATACCTACAACACAGTCGTTATTGTGACGTCTTGGAGTGTCGCTCCCATAGCAACCACGTCGAAGATGATACCTCTTAACGTCGCTCTTTCCACCTCAAAGACGTCGCTCTTGCCACCTCCAAGAGTGTCTCTCCCATAGAAACCACATCGTATTTGATACCTCTTAACATCTCTCTTGCCACTTCCAAGACGTCTCTCTTGCCACCTCCAAGACATCGCTCTTGCCACGTCTAGGACGTCGCTCTTTCTACGTCCAAGAAATTGCTCTTGCCATGTCTAGGACATCGATCTTGCCACCTCCAAGATGTCAGCCTTGCCACGTCCAATATGTCTCTCTTGCCACGTCCAAGACATCGGTCTTTCCACATCCAAGACAGCATTCTTACGATGACTATATGGGGTTTGGACAATCAAATCAGAGATGACACATGTCCGCATGAAACGTCGCAATAAAGACGAAATCTGTGTCGTCGAAAAAGAGATGTCATGTGAAACTATGTTTGAGGGGGTCCATTTTTTGTCATTCTCTCGACAATATAAAGTGGTAATTGCGTCAAATGCGCCGTCAAAATTTGACCCAAATGTACTAGTGTTTGGTGTTTGGAAGAGGCATGATCGCTTTGTGTCTTCAAGGATTCTTCCTTGTTTAAACCAACCCTCATTTCCTCTATGCAATAAATTTTCAAAAGGCATCTGCATGTGTTTGGTTTTTTTATTTCGAATTGTTTGTTTCTACTTGGGCACTTTTTCGCTCTGTCAAGATTTTTGGGTTATAAGTTAAAAGACTGTGGTAATTTCAAAAGAGCACGACTCTCTGTTCTACCAAGAATATATTGGATTGTCTATGGTTTATTCTTGGTGGTAACTTATTTTAGGAGGTAAAAGGATTATGATCTCTCTGTGTTTTTGAAGATTAAGAAAACTCTCAAGAACCCGACTTGGCTCTATTAAGCCCGACTTGTTTCTATTTCTCCTCGGGCACCTTTTCGTTCTGTCAAGATTTGGGTTTACTAGTTAAATGACTATGGTAATTTAAAAAAAATAGCACAGGCTCTCTGACTTCAAAGACCATCTCTTGATCGAGTCTTTGTATTTCCTCTTTGTGATAAATTTGTTTTAAAAAGAAAAGGGTATGGGTTACCTACAACCCAAGAACATTCCATTTGGTCAATTTATGTTTTTTCCGCTCATTGTTTTGTTAAATCCTAGCACGATCATGATTCCATTTAAGTTTCAAAGGCACCTATGTGTGTGATTGGTTCATCAAGCATGATCTTGGTCCTATCAAGATTAAAGGAGACACCTGGGTGTATGATTTGGTTATTTTCTCCTTGTGCATTATATGAATTTGTATTTTATGGAGCATTCATTTTAAAGGGAAGTCTGTACATGTTAATGCACATGAATCTCAAGATCATAGCTACATGTTTTTGGTTAAATACTAGTGTCGAATCAGGATTGGTGTCAATTATATTATTGAAGACCTGCGTGTGATTGAATCGGTCCTGATTATTGTTTTATGACAGTGGATTATGTTAGTCAGTGTTGGGAATTTGACGGTTGGTGGTTAGTATTGGGTCTATTATTATTTGATTTCAAGAATTGAATTTTGGATATGGATAATTGGAATCACTGTGCATATTATATTTTTTTTAAAAGGAAAAGATCAACATTAGAACATACATGATTGTGGCTCAAATGGTTATGATGTTATTGTGGAATTGGAAATGATATTGCATATTTATTGTATAGGATGCACATATTGATATAATTGAAGAATTCTGGGAAGTTGATTTTTTTTTTTATTGAAGACAACAAGCATTATGTCTACAATTAAGGGACCATTAAATGGTTTTGGTCTTAAAAGTGGATGCTTTTTGGATTGTGACTGGAACAAAGTTATAGTTGTTGTTTGATTTAATTTATTTTATGAAAAGTGTCTATATTATTCCCTCTCATATTCTCACTTTTTCGCTCATTATAAGCCTTTCACGATCCCAATTTCATTTTACATGCCATGTTTAATAAAATAAAATAAAAACTATGTATGACAGTGGTAAAAGATGACACAGAGATAGATGGAAATTGATATATTTTGGTATTGTTTGCACAATTAGTTATTTAATGAATTGTTGAGAAGTACTCATGTTCTTACTCCCTGTCATGATATCACTTTTTCTCTTATTACAATCCCCCCATATATTCCATGAACCCTATTTCATCCCCTACTTATTTGGAAATTATTAAATCAATTTTATGGATTGAATTGCATGGGTCTTATGTTATTTTTGAGCCAGACTTTGTTTCATTGAAGGATAATTTCATGTATGGTCTGTTAAGAGCTAGTTGCTAATAAATTGTTGCATACAGGATGAGTTTCTTTAGCAGAGGAAATCATGGAAGAAATAATATAGGAATAGGTAACTGGAATAGAGGGCATAGAAGGCCCATATTCTCAATTCATTTTGATTTCGATCCTCGAGAGTTGAACCAACTTTTTCAAGATGGGTTTTTCAATTGGATTGGGCAAGGGATAATTTAGCCTAGACTAGAGAGGCCTCCCTTTAGGCCCCAAAATGGAGATGGTATCCCTGTGCCTCCCCATGTATCTATGCAACAAAAAGTTCCCAAGAATGATGGATGGCAGGAGATTGTTCATTCGACAGTCTCCCACCATCGTGGTTGGCCCAACTTGTCATTGCCTCCTCCTCCTCCACCTATAAACCCAAATTTTCAAATTTCCCCTGCACACTCACTTGTTTAGTCCTCCCATGCAAGCAAACGACTCAAAATAAAGGCTCCCCATGCACAAGAAAAAGGTAAAGATATTGCTTCCCCTCATCTCCTTCAAGTAACTCAGCAAAGTCAGTGTCCTCCCATATGCACTTGAGGGATAATTTCTTCCATGTTATTAGTGAGATCAAGCCTCAAGGTTACACCCAACCTAAGGCTAATTCAAGGAAGTACAATGGGGCCAATAGTGATAGAAGAAGAATTGCATCTCAAATTGGCAAATATGGATTTTGATTTATGTGTTTGTGATCGATTTGTTGAGGACAATGGACTGCAAAAAGTTTTGGACATCAAACTATTTTTTGGCATATTGTGGATATTTACATGTTTTGGATATAATTTGAATTTTTTGATATTTAATATTCAAATTTTGGAAATATTTATGGGAGCCACAAGGAGTCATGTGTTTAATTGGTTGTCTAATTGTGTTTATTTTTGTTAAGAAATATAAGGGAGTCACAAGGGGTCCCAACTACTTGGTTATTATCTATTAAAGACCCTTAATTATTATTATTATTATTATTATTATTATTATTATTACTTCCCCTAAACTAAAATTAGTTAAGTTTAAATAACTTGAGGTAGTTGAAATACTTCAACTAATTTGGAATGCATAAAATCCAAATGAGAAGGAATAACAAGTGGATAACAGAAGGAGAATGAAATACTAAGGTTTTCTCTTGAGTTTTATTGAGATAGTTCAGTTTTCATTCATTCTTCTGTTCATTAAAGGCATAATTCTCTTTTTGACAGCAGGGTCCTATTGTAGACAACAAGGTTCAAAGCTAAACCATATCATTCAAATGCTTGTTTCAAAGGTGTTGATCTATCATTGATAGTCTGTGTATACTTGTATGTTTATGGATTGAGTTTCATGATTGATAAAGGATATTGTGCAAAGTCAAGTGGATAACAGTTGATCTAGATTTTAAAGTTCAATTTTTACTTCTTGTCAGAGTCCTTTTGTATGGTTTTCATCGAGGATATCTAAGTTTGACCTTGGTCCATGCCCTCACATTGATTTTTGTAAAGATAAAGATAATTTTGATTTCTTGGAATGAAATAAATCGATTTCTATTCTGTCTCATTTGTGTTAAACTGTGACTTGGTTATTTTTTCTTTTGATCTCCACATTTACTTTATGCAATCTCTATATGTTCAGAAAATTATATAAAAAAAATTATATTTTGCAACAATATTTTCATTTAAAAAATCAGCCTAAGCCCTTGTAATTAATACTTGTGGATTGAGAAATAAATTTTGAGGCTATAAAACATAGGGTAATATTCCTCACTATCTTGCCTTAGCCAGGCGAGATTCGAAAATGATTGAGTAAGATAATTCATATATTTTCCTCAAAATTTATTTGGTGACCATACTGGGGAGATCTTCCATATCTCTCTGGTTGATTGTATGCTTGATCATCATTGAATATATTTATATTTCTAGTTTTGATTCTTTGGTTGTTTCATTTCTTCATGACTGTACCTGTTGTAAGGTGATGCAGGAGCATCGCAAGCAATCATCCAAGTGAGCATGAAGGCAGAAGGCAGCTGGAAAGTGCAACACACATTTTACACGTTTTGGAAATGTTTTTGAAAAATGAAGAAGCGGAAATTAATGTAATAGCTAGAAGCGTACTTACATTTATATCTTACTATTGTAAATAGATCGTGAGTGATTCGCTCTCATCTGTCAATGTAAAGGCATTTAAGCCCAGTTAATGAAAGTAGGTAGGTTTTAATTATGGATTAGACAGTTTTAGAGCGTATGAGGGAAAACAGATATAGACACCCTCATCTTTGTATCATGGTATCATTAGATCATTGTAACATTAGCATAGAGCAGAAGAAGAAGAAATTTGTAGCAAAAAGTTGTAGAGAAGAAACCATGTATAGAAGCTTTGAATTAATATATGAAGCTTTGAATCAGACTCATGGTGTTATGATGTTTTTTGTGTATACATGATGACTGGTATGCTAATAGTTGTTTATTCTCTTTGTTATGCATTTACTTGAAATACTGTGTTGTATGTATGATTTCACATTGGATTTTTGAAGTCTGAGAGAGAGAGAGAATGAGTTTAAATTGTTTCTCTTCCTGAGAGAGAATTTCCTACAAGGAGTGCAGTGAAACATCCACAAGGAGTGTGTTGACAGAGGTTCAAATTTTATCTCTGAAAGCTCAAGAGGGATACCGTTGTTCTCATTCCAGCAGAAGTGCAACTGAAGCACGGGAGTCATGCAAGGTGTGCATAGGCTAGCTGAGTCCTTAGAAGTTATTAACTAAGGTGGAAGAGAGAAAGACTACTATTGCAGAAGGTGCACAAAGTCAAGAGTTCAAATATGTATAAGTATTTGAAGGTCAGCCGTAAGGAGTGCGAGCAGAATCCCTTTTTCGAGGCTTGAATTTACTAGAGAAAGCTCAGAAGGGGTAGCGTCTTTGAAGTGTTTGAAGGAAGGTAAGAAGCAGAATCTTCATGCAGAAGGTTAAGTTCTGGTGAAATAACATTGGCTCATTCCATAGAGGTTCTTGAGGGAAGAATAGAACGGTCAAAATTCTCTGTGGAGAATTCACGAAATAGTGAGGACCGTAGGATCTAGGAGAGCTACGGGGAAGTTAAGCGTTGGATGAATCTATCCTTCGAGGGGTAGGATCCAATGTGGATCGTTGATCATGACTGTTAGACCATCGAGATCATTTCAGCATTTGGGGGGTTGTAAGTTCGAAGTGTGGATGAATCCCTTGGTCACTCGAACTCCCGAAGCATGAACTAGATTGTCATGTGTGAAGGCGAGGAGCAGAATTTTCGGCATTTTAGAAATTTAGAGTTCGGCATTTCAAGGTTCCTGATGAAAAGGAGTCAGGCATAGTAGAGTAGAAATCCTGAAATCGTGAGCTGCAACAAAACTTGATGTGAATTTTGGGATTTTGATAATTTCAGAATTTGGAATACCGGAAGTCCTGATGACAAGGAGCCAGGGGCCTTTGTGTTGAAAAACCCGAAGTTGTGAAACCCAAAAAATCCTTCAAGTGGCATTTTGTCATTTCGGGGATTGGGGTTTCAGCATTCACATTGACAAGGATTCGGGACACTTCACGTCAGAAATCCCAAATTTGCGAAACGCGAAATATCTGGGAAGGTGTGTTTCAACATTTCGGTGTTTCGAGGTTCGGGGATTCAGGGATTGTGGTGACAAGTGTTCAGGATCGAGATTTTTGAGCTCCCGGTACCCAGAAACCTAAAATAATGTGAGTCCTTGGATCTTAAGGAAGGCCATCAGCCATTGATTCCATAGAAGGCATCGCTTCAGAATTCAGGGTTTCGAAGGGATAGGGGAATGACAGTCGAAGACTGATTCAAGTTTCGAAAGCTGGGAAAGGTGACAGGTGGCAGGAATCCACGTTAGAGACCGAGGAAGGTTGAGAGGATAGGTGGTGAGTTTTCCTCAATAGTCAGATTCATACTCCGTTGACTGTTTCAGGGTTCGGGGTCTGGAGAGTCAGGAAACCTCACGTCAGGATTCACGAAATCGTGAAGTCTGAAACCCCAAAAAGGTGAAAAACCCGTTGAGGAGCCAAAAAATTGAAGAATGTGTCGAGATTTGGAAATTTGACACTTTAGGAGACAATAGATTAGGGTTCCTTGTTCTGGAATTCCCGAAGTCGCGAAACACGATACAAAAGCAGAGGAGGATGCGGCCAAATACTTTGGCGTTTTGGCATTTCAGGTTTCGGTAGGTGGAAGGGTCGAGAACCTTGAAAACAGGGATCGCGAAATCACGAAACCTGAAGTCCTTTGTGGCTTGAACAAAGAGGTTGATTAACCCTCGGCGTGGTTGTAGTGAAGATCCTGAGTGGATCTCGGCCTGAGGGCAGGGGGTCTGCGACAGTTGTGGTATCATAGCATAGAAAAAGTTATTTGTTTTATGTAGCAGAGAAAAGAGGATAATTTCTTAACCATGCCGCTGAGAAGTAGAGATAGGCCTATGCCAATGCCTGATCCAGCAGTGGAAAGAGAAATGCGTGAACTACGTGCTAGGATTGATGCCATGGAGATAGCACAGAGGCACACAGTTAATGTTGGGGATATCAGCGAAGCTGAAAGTAAAAATGAAGCTAGACATGAAGGAGAAGAAGTGGTAGTCGAAGATGTTGTGGATGAACGCCTATTTAGGGTTGTTGCAAGGATATGTGCCAGGATATGTGCCAAGGAAAAAATGGAGATTCCCATGTATGAGGGGAACCTGGATGTTGAAGAGATTCTAGATTGGATTAGAGCTCTGGATAAATATTTCGACTATGAGGATGTCGAGGAAGACAATAAGGTCAAGCATGTTGTCACAAGATTTAAAGGGAATGTAGCATTATGGTGGGATGAACTGCAGGCTGACAGACGCTGCAAAGGCAAGCAGAAAATCAAGAGTTGGGATAGAATGGTTGTGAAGATGAAAGCCAAATTCATACCCAAGGATTATAAAATTACTCTATTTCGGAGAATGCAGAATTTGAGACATAAGTTGATGTCAATGAAAGAATACACTGGAGATTTCTACAAGATAAACATCAGAGCAGGTCATCGGGAAAGCGATGATGAAAATATTTCCAAGTACATGAATGTTCTGCGATATGACATTCAGGACAAGATGAGCATGATCACCCTTTCGAATGTAGAGGATGCTTATCAGATGGCTCTGAAAGCTGAAGAGAAGTTGAGCTAAAAGCAAGGTCAAAGAGGCTGAGGCAGAATTCAAGCCAGAGGCAAAACAATTTCCCAAGACAGAACTCAGAAATCTAAAGAAGAGGGGAAGAAACCTCAAATCCAAACTGAGAGAGGGGGAAGCTCACAGAGAGGACAGTATGCCGATAGAAATACTTTTCCTCGTACCAGAGGAGGAGGAAGAGGCCGAGGAGGTGAAGTGAAATGTTTTGTTTGTGGGAAAAATGGACATAAATCTTATGAGTGTCTAGATAAGAAGAAAGAAGGTGGTGAAACTCACATTGTTGAAGCACAAGGATGGAATGTTGAGGCAGAATATGTTGAGGGAAGAAGATCTTTAATGATGAGAAAATTTCTCTTAACGCCAGAGAATGAATTAGAGAACCCAGTCCAAAGAAACAGATTGTTTCAGACTGCTTGCAAGACAAAAGACAGGGTATGCAAAGTCATTGTGGACAGTGGTAGCACAAATAATCTCATTTCTACAGAGATGGTAGAAACGCTGGAGTTGGAGACTATTGAACATCCAAGCCCATATAGCGTTTCGTGGCTACAAAAAGGACATCAGGTAAATGTCACTAAACAATGTTTAGTTGAATTTAAAATAGGAGGATATAAGGATGTAATACTATGTGATATCATTCCCATGGATGTTTGTCATCTATTGTTGGGTAGACCATGGAAATATGACAGGAGCGTGATTCATGATTGTTAAGCCCTAATATTGGCTCATTACCCCTTAATTGGGGCATATTAGATTAGTAATGTTATTTATTACCCCTTAATTGGGGCATATTATATTATTAATGTTATTTTATTTATG